>JAVJIF010033681.1:0-134684 GCA_038442645.1 Agave tequilana | reverse complement strand
TTGCAGCCGCTTCTCGTCCAGGGCTTCGAGCTCTTGAAGACGCAGGCGATCATTGTCTTCTGATGTCATTTTAGTAGTCAGGGCTACTCGCAATGATGGCACCTGAATTTCTAATGGGATGACCGCTTCGCACCCATATACCAGGGAGAAAGGCGTATTGCCTGTCGGTGTCCGAACCGTAGTCCGGTAGGCCCAAAGGCATTCACCGAGCTTTTCGTCCCAATCTCGCTTGTTCGAGGAGACAAACTTCTTGAGCAGCTTGATGATTGTCTTGTTGAATGCTTCTGCTAAACCATTGGCGGCAGGATTGTAGGCGGTTGAAGCCATATTCTGAATTCGGTATTTATCGCAGAAACCGATAGAACCCTTGACTTACGAACTGGGGACCATTGTCATGGATGATCCGTCTGGGTACACCAAATCGATGGATGACCTGGTGTTTGATGAAGCTAAACCAGATTGGAGGTTTAACTTCGGCCAACGGTGTGGCCTCTGCCCATTTTGAGAAGTAATCGGTTATTGCCAGGATAAACCGGTGACCTCTTGTCGAAGAGGGACTGATTGGCCTACGACATCGACTCCCCATGCTTCAAATGGCCATGAAGCAACAGTAGGGTGGAGTAACTCCGAAGGTTGGTGTATGAAGTCTGCATGGACCTGGCACGCCTTACACCTTCGTGCATATGGGTGGCATCGGCCCATCATGGTCGGCCAGTAGTACCCAAGTCTGTGCCAGCCTGTCTTTAAGCTTTGGACCCGGTTGATGAGCTCCGCAAGTGCCATCATGTGCTTCTTTAAGCACTTCCTGTGCCTCCGAATGAGAGAGACAACGGAGGAGGACACCGTCATATGAACGACGGTAGAGTGTCTTCAAAGTGGGATCATAGTAGAAACGGAGCGACTTCGTCTGATGGACGCCGCTTCTTGGGATCGTCTGGAAGCAGACCGTGCAGAGCGTTAGTCAATGAGAGGGAAGCGCCAATCCCTCGGCTAAGATCCACGGAGACATTATGGACCTCTTGGATCCTTAGCATATGCTTAGAGCATACGAGATGCGGGTTGCGACTGTGAGGTGATACTCGGTGTCGGCCGGTAAGGCTAGCGTTGTTGCTAATGCAGCGAGAGCATCCGCCTTGGTATTTGAGATCGGGACCATGCCCGATGTAGAAGCCTTCAAATAAGCTAGCTAATTCGATGGCTGTATGATAATAAGGCACCAAGTCCTCATGGCGGACTTCATTCGCCTTTTACCTGGCTAATGATCAGCTTTGAATCGCCATAAGCTTCAAGGTAGCGTACCCCCATTCCATGAGCGAGCTGGAGACCGATGAGCAGAGCATTGTATTCCGCTACATTATTAGAGCATGATTCTGTCAAGGAGAATGCTCTGAGAAGGATATGATCCTGTGTGGGGAGATGAACACAACCCCCACCCCGGCAATAATTTTCCCTTTGGGGCCCATCCGCGATGCTCCGTCGAAGAACATCTGCCACACTTCCTCTGCTGAGGTTGCATTAGACTCGAAGACTTCATCAGGGATGTCTTCGTGAAGTTTTGAATGTTCTGGAACTCGATGAGCAGCTAAGAAACTCTGCAAGGGCCTGGCCTTTAACTGCCTTCTGAGGAGTAAAGGTCATGTCGTATTGAGACAACAGGAGTGCCCATTTAGCCAACCTTGAATTCAGCAACCCTGGCTTTTGTCATGAGAAGACGTAAAGGGTTCACCCTGGAGATGACATGTATGGTTTGGTCAACCAAATAATGTCGCGTCTTCTGGACAGCGAAGACGAGAGCTAAACATTCTTTCTCAATAGGATTGTAGCGAGATTCCGCTCCTATGAGAGTCCTGCTCAGATAATAAATGGCCTGCTCGTGGCCATGTCGTCCTTTTGAGCGAGGAGGCGCCGAGGGAATAGTCCAGAGCTTTTACATAAAGCAAGAATGGTTTCCCTGATGTAGGGGCCACTAAGACCGAGGTTTTGTGAGATACCTTTTAATGTCTTCATAAGCTTCTTGACAAGCTTGGTCCCATATGAAGGCAGTACCCCTTTTTCATGAGGCGGGTAAAGGGCTGGCAACGGCCCGAAAGATTTGCGCATGAATCTTCTGATGTAGGCTAATCTGCCTTGCAAGCCTCGGAGCTCTTTGAGGTTCCTCGGTGGATGCATGTCCTGTATGGCTTTGACTTGTCTGGGTCCAGATAGATCCCTTTTGATGTGACAATGAACCCAAGGATTTGCCACTGGACACTCCCAAGAAGGATTTTGTCGGGTTCATTTTCAGCTGATGAGCCCGCATTATGTCGAACATCGTTCTCAGATCGCGAAGATGTTCAATTTGTGCGGCTTTTGACAGCAATGTCGTCAACATAGCATTCCACCGTCTTTCGGAGATGGTCGCGGAAGATCATGCTCATCGCCCGCTGGTAGGTTGCTCCGGCGTTCTTCAGTCCGAAGGGCATTACAGTGTAGCAGTATACCCCCAATGGCGTTCGGAAAGAAGTATGCTTCTCGTCATCAGGATACATCTTGATCTGGTTATACCCTGAGAAGCCGTCCATGAAAGACATCCTCTCGAATCCGCATGTGTTGTCGATCATGACATCTGTGATCGGCAGTGGGAATTCATCTTTGGGACAGGCCGTATTGAGATCACGGTAGTCGATGCAGATTCGTATTTTCCCATTCTTCTTGAGGACGGGGACTATGTTAGCCACCCAATCTGGATGTTGTTCCTCCCGATGAAGCCACAAGCAATGAGCTTATGAACTTCGGCTTCAATAGCCTCCATGATGTTTGGGCGGAACCGACGTTGTTGCTGCTTGACTGGCTTAACGTCGGGCTTGATGTTTAGACGGTGCATAGCGACCTGTGGATCAAGTCCGGGCATGTCTTCATAGCTCCAGGCGAAAACATCTATATACTCTTTTATGAGTATTATCAGTTCTTCCTTTTCGATGAGTGATAAGCTTTCGCTTATGAAAATAGGCTTGGGTGATCTTGACTACCCAAGTTGACCTGGATCACCTTGTCTTCGGTAGGCGGCTCGCGCAGCTCAAACTGCTTTTCCCATTGGAGACTTAATTGCTGGGCCCATGATTCCTCATTGGCAACCTCTGCGGGTTCCAACTGACTGCTTGAAGTCATATTCACAGTGAGGCCGTTGAACATCCTCCTATGCTGATGTCAGAGTCCCACTCGGAGGATGAGGCCGACTGTGATGGGATCGATCCATCGCCTTCGTCCTGAACCGTTGCTGATGATGTGGGTGTAACAATAACCCAACCCCCTGCGTGTACTATCATAGTAATTTGCAGGTTTCCCTCTTGGGACGGAGTTACGCATCAAGCTGCGTCTTCCTTTTCCGAAGTTTAGGCCCGCTCCCTGCTTCAGGTTGTAACCCATCTTCTTCATAATATGGCGCGCTGATGGCGCGTAATGAAAGAACTGTGGAGCATCCGACTCTGAGCTTGAGTCTGTAGTTGAGGATCTCCCTGGCCGGACTTTGCCGAAGATTATCGGCGACTGACCTTGCTTGGACGGAGGGACTACCAGCGTGGCCCCTTCTATGGCTTCCACGGATGTACTAGCCGAACTTGGCTCATGTACGGGCATATAAAGAGAGCCATCCATCATGGATTTAATCGACTCGATGCTCGCAGGATAATCAAAAGAGATACTATCATTAATTACCCATTCTCCCTCTTCATCGGAAGGGATATTACATTGGGGTCATTAAAGCATGCTACAATTGGTTCGCCAATCAGAATGGCTGGCACGCCGTTTCGGATTCTGAATCCGCCTCATTGCCACTTTCATCATCGTCTGGCAATGGTTGTGCAGGCGTTCCGCTAGCCTCTTGATATAGGAGAGCATCAGTGAAGTAGTTTTCCACCCCCTTAAAGGGTTGCTTTCAGCGAAGACAGTTCGTACTGTCGCATCATCTTCAACATACTTGAAGCACTGATGGAGAGTGGAAGGAACGATCCAGTTGGCATGGATCCAAGGTCGTCCTAGTAGCAGGTTGTATGATGTGTCAGCATCAATGACATAGCATGTCGCCTCTGACTTCAGGCTTCCGATTCTACAGCGGAGCCGAATCTTTCCAAGCGGATGGCTGCTCCCGGCGTTTGAAACCATATATTGTAGTGGTGGTTGCGGACAACCTGTACAATGGTATGCCGAGGAAATAGAGGAGCCTTTTGGGGATGATGCTGAGTGCAGACCCCGGATCGACTTGTACTCTTTCAATGCATGTGGAACCGATATATCCGGTATAGTACAGAGGTCGATCATGCTTGTTGTCTTTGAGAAGCATATCTTCCGCCGTAAAGGTAATAGCAGGCACCTTGGATTGTGCGTGATGGCACTCTGAGCAGGAAGGCTGCATCTCGTCACCAAGAACCTCAGGCATGCATGTCAGAAAGGACTCCGAATCAGCCAGCGCATCTCTGAGTGCCTCTCTTGTCTCTTTAGAGAGACGAAGGAGCTCGTGTATTGTGATAGAGCCGGGATATTGGCTAAATGGGCCAATATATCAAAGCGAAAGGGCATGGCTAACCCTTGGCCTGGCGGTTTCTTCAACACATGGTCGAACCGCACTTCCTTAGGCTTCTCCTTCCCTTTGGTCAGGACTGGAGTGGATGCCGGCATTGGTACTGACGTCGTTTGCTGTTGTATCTCGTCAGTAGACTTGTCATACTGCCTTAAGTATGATTTTCCAGACCGGGTGCCTGCCTGTTGAGGTGCATCTGCCTGCGCTGTACAGGCATGCTTCTCTTCTTCTGAATCGCTGAGGGAAGCTGAAGTAAGATTACCATCATCTGGCAGGATAGAGATGACATTGCAGGACTTGCCCTTTTTGCTGGAGTCCTTCGACGTCCGCTGTACGTCTTGGACGAGGTCAGGGGTGTATCCACATAACTTCCCCTGTCTCCAATATCAAAGGGACGAGACCCTTGTTGTATTGAGTCATGGCTGGAGGATGCCTGACTTCCAACCGCGGTGTGGGGGCTGATGGATAGGTCCCGTCAGGAACTGTGACCTTCTGGGCAGTGCTGAACTCAAGAGTCACCATGTTGGCAGTGACTTTCTTCTGTTCCGTCTTCAATGTGAGGACTCCGGCGTCGACCAAAGCTTAAATTCTATCCTTGAGAACATAGCACTTGTCAGTAGGATGGTGGATCATCCTGTGGTAGAGGCAGTATTTAGGGTCGTTTGTACGCCCTATCTCATTGGGACGCCGAGCATCCGGTAGCTTCATTTTGTTCCCTTTGTGGAGCAGATGGAATATCGTGACCACCTGGTCATCTCTGAAGGAGTACTGCTTCGGAGGAAACTTGGGCTCTTGGCTGTTGACGCCGCTCTTCTTGGCCTTTGACTGCATGTCCCCGGTCAGCTCGACGGACATAATCTCCTTCCCTTTAGCTTGGGAAGACTGCGGGAGATCGCTACGCCCTTTGTTGTTCGCGCCCCATTTGCTCCTAGGGGCGGATGGCTCGAACTTCTTAGCCGATTTCTCGGCTATCTCAGCTTGTTCGACCAATTCCTTCCAAGTATGGGCTTTGACAGACCCCATGCGGACTTCTACTTGATCCAAGAAGTTGTGCCTGCATGTCTGTAAGAGCATGGGTAATGGCATCCCTGCCGGGCACATCAGAGATAGATTTCTGAATCGCTCAATGTATTCACGGACAGATTCGCCTTTCCTCTGTACAGTGGAAAGGAGCTTGTCCATGGTCACTTCGGTATCATCCTCATAGAAGCGAGAGAGGAACCGAGTTTCCAGGTCGATCCAGGAATTGATAGAGTCCTGAGGAAGGCTTCGGAACCAGTCGAATGCCACCCCTTTCAAGGTGCCGATGAACAACCTAGCCATGATGGCGTCGTTGTTTAGAACATTACCGGTCTGGGACCGGAAATAGTAGATGTGCTGATTGGGTGAGCTCTTACCATCATACGTATGCAACGTTGGTGGTTTGAACTTTGGCGGATATGCCACCGAATCCCACTCCAGCGGATAAGGACGGACTGCCCTACCTTCTTTAATTCATCCCTCTGAGCTAGGGATGCGATTTGAGCTTGAAGGCCTTTAAGGACTTCGGTATCCAGGGAAGAGCCTCCCTTAGATTTCTCCGTCTGGGCGGATCATTGCTGAGATGTCCCTCCTCATGATTGCTCCCGGTATCATCATTCCGGTTGCTGAGGAGCTGAGCGAGCATCTGTTGAATATTGTCCAGGGCCTCTTGCTGAGTTCTAGAGGTCTGCTCCTGAGCTTCCAAACGCTGACGAAGGTCGTCATTGGCGTTATCGGCCATATTAACCGATGCTTTGTCCGTTTGCACAGAACTGACCGTTGCTGAAGAGCATACCCGCTGTCTTCATCTTCTCCATCAGATGATTGGGGTGATCGTCTGGACTGTGTGCGAGATTAGGGCCTTTGAGGAAAGGCGGTTCATAATTATAGGGTATCGCTACCCTGGATCTGGTGTTTCGGAAAACACCTTCTTCGCGCACCAAGACTTCACCTAAGCCCGGGCTATAATCTGGATCTGGGGAGCCGAAAGGGGTATCATCAGATATATGACCTTCCCTGTGTCGCTCTCGTCCTCTTCCGGTCATGTTGACGGATGCGAAGGCTGGACCTCGCGAAGCACTCCTTTCATGATGTCTCTTCATGGCATGTGCGGACAACCGGTCAAACACCGATTGACGGCGCGGAGGTGCCACCTTGATTGGATATTGCCGACAATGGGCTGAATGGATTGTCACAAGCCGGCATCCTCTTCGATAACAAGGGGAAGTGGTTTGGAGAGACTCCAATTCCAGCTTGTTTGCCAAGAATTGTCGCAGGTTAGGCTCAACAGAGCCTGAACAACCCCGTGGAGAGGCCTTTCTGGAGCGTACAAGGGATGATGCTCCGTTCTTCTTATCCCTGTAGAAGGGATTAGTACTGAATAGTACTTTGGCGCTAGCTTCGCCGACAGGTGCGAGCTTAGTGCCTGATGAATCGGGGAGCGGAGCACGCTGTGGTGCTTTGCCCGCTATTCTGCTGCGAAGGGGATCAACCTCAGATAACACTGCGGTCTTAGCTTGCGGCTGCGAACCCAGTGAATTCGTTGTGGTATAATTAGCTTCGCTTGTGCGAGCGAGGCTAACAGGAGGCTTTGCTGCCTTTGACTCAGATGACGGTATGATTGCCGTCGTGACTTTATGGCTGGCAGCATCGTCAGGGCAGATGAGCATCTTACCCTTTTCTTCGCGGGAGAGGCGCAGTCTCGGCGTGACTACTCCGGGAGCTTTGGTTGAAGACTCCTGTTTAGGCTTCCATATCAGCCTTGACAGGGGACGCCTAGGTTCGCAAGGAACCTGAATAGCCACAAGCGGGGCTGCGGGGTGCTGGCAGGATTCTGCCTCTGGTTTCTGATTTGAAACCTTGGCCATGAAGACCTTCCTGTGCTTCCGTGCTCGAAGCATCAGGCCACCCCAGAGAGGACTTCTTCAAATCTTCCTTGATCGATCTGGATGACCAGGTTCTCAGAAGTGCAGGATCTGGGCTGCGGGCATGTTTCCTTGTTGCGCCAGAGAACTGCGGCAGGTTTGCAGAGAACCTTTTCCGTCTCCGCAGAGACTTTGCTTGAAGATTTAGCCAGAGAAGATCTGGCTGCACCGGCTTTTCTGAATTCAGAGATAGACCCGAAGGTCTGTTCGTCGTATTGCGACACTTGATTCTCAGCAGAGGAGAATACAATCCCCAGCGGAGTCGCCATCTGTTTTCCATTATGTTTGCAAAAGGGGAAACTTACAAAAAAGGTTTGAGGAGCTAAATTACAAGTATTCTCAAAAGATTACAAGTAGATCTCCTCAGAGATTCTGGGAAAATGTGCCGATAGGAGTCTGGTCAGCGCGCGACCACTTTGTCCCTTTGACGATGCGAGCGATGAGATTCCCTTCTCGCCTGGTTCCGGGAATCAGAGAATAGAGGATTGGTAGAACCCTCTTGCTACTTCTCAAAACCGCCTTCTGTGAGGAATTCCTTCTCGCCTGGTTCCGGAGATTCCTTGAAGAAAAGAGGTTGCTAGGGTATCACCACCCTGAAAAGAGAAGTATTTCTCTTGAAAGGTCTCTGAATTAGAGAGCGCACGGTGCGTATAGAAGTCTCTGCTTGTGGAGTCTTCTCTCTCCTGATGCCTCTCCGTTGATCGATCTCTCCTTCTCTGTTGATTTCTCTCGATTGATCGATCTCTCTCCTTTGTGCCCCTGACGGGCTATTTATAGGGAGAGCAAGGGTATAATCGTCCCTTTTGAAGATATGGAAACAGATTGAACCGAATCTGTTTGAATCTGAAAGTAGCCCTACTGTGAGGCTAGGATAGCTTCTGCGGAGCTAGAAAATGGCAAGTCGGTTGATCTGTTTTGATCCTTTCCATATTGTTAGGAGATTCTCCCTGATCCTCTTACTCGTTTCAAGAGAGTCAAGAGATTGCGGCAATCACCTGCCATATTTGAATCCTGATTGGATTTGATTAGATTGAATCCGATCTCATCAGGAGATTTTGATTGGTCAAAAGTTGACCATAGCAGGCTGATAGCGGAGCTGCCCGCTTTGAAGCTCATAGCGGAGCTAGAGGCAATTCCTAGCGAAGTCCGAAAAGAGGGTTTTCGGCGAAGCTATCAGTTAGCTTCCTGGCGATGCTCTGGATGATGCTAGCCTCTCAAACGAGGCTATCTCCTTGGGCTAATGTAATGCTAAATGTTAGCATTTTAGACCTGCTGAGGTCTGTTTAGAAACAATCCGGGTTCACTGTTCTGCTTGCTGGATCAGTGGAGTCCAAACCGCTCCCTTGTCCCTTGGAGGTGGGTGAAAACTGGTCTCAGCTCGTCTGTCCCTTGTCTTTTGTAAATGTCAACAAGTTTAGACATCGTTCGGACCAATGAGAATCTTGTCTTTTTTAAGTGTCAACAGGGAGAGATCTTGAGTGTAGGGGCTCAGATCTCAGTTAAAGCACCAATTTGTTGTGAATATTTTCCGATACGATTAATCAAACGGTCAATTTCGTACTACGGGGAGTTAAGGTTGTCTCGTTATAGCTTGACAATAATGATTTCAGCACGACAATAATGATTTTAGCATAGAAAATCAGAAAAGACAAGAATTTTGCATGAAAATTCAAATTGGGAAAAATCACAGGGAAGAGAGAAGAAATTCACTAGTTTGTAGAGTTTCAGTGAATTTGTAAAGCTATTTTGTGCTTACAATCTTTCTGGGTTAAATTGGCTTAGATTAAACTGCCTTTTCTTTTAATTCTCAGCGTATAATTACCTGAGAGTCATAATTGGTAGTGCGGGTCGTGCAGATCTATATAACAACATGATTTGCGCATTCTGATTCTCTTGTAAATGATCAGATCATCGTGCTGGTTGTTGTGATTGACATGCAGAAATATTCGCATCCATCTGTAACGACCCGCGTTAGATTGGAGGCATTATAATGTTTAAAACGTGAGAGTGATATAGCAGTATGATTGACTCACAGGTCGCGGAATCCCGCTAGTGAGTTGTATCCAGTAGTAGAGGTGAAAGACTTCGTAGTGGGTCTACATTGTGGGGATATGGACTCCTGACCCGCAGAGTGATTTCGCTAAAGTTTTACATCTAAATGAATAACTCAAGCTGAAATGATCTCAGGGAGGCACTCGTGCTTTCTCCTCAAATCTGGTTGAAGTGATATCGGAAGGTGCTCGAGCTTTTCTTTTCGGGCCTAACTGAGATGATCTTCTGAAATATTGAGTTTGCTATTTTACTGAGGATGATCTTGATGAAGTAAGATACGTGTTACTCCTGATAAAAATCAAAATCTGACCACTTCAAAGCCGCTGAACAGTCGATGAAGGAGAATAATTCAGCAGAATGTAAGTCGGTCCTAAGCTACAGAAAAAAAGGTTAATATGGTTTAAAAAACGTAAATGGGAAAATCTCAAGGGTGGGATCCACTGATGGGACAGGTCCCTGACCTGTCAAATGAGAAAACAGTTTCACCAATGAAAAGCCTTCTGTGCTGCAGTGTCAGAATGTACTTTGGTTTGGTTAAATTAAGGGAAATTCATTTCGTGCACCCAAATCTAGACACCCAAGTGCTCATACTTTTCTGAGAGGTGGGCCTAACCCGTTGAGAGTAGATCCACGTGTGCTAATAGGCTGGAAGTGAACGAAAATGTCCCCACGTGTGGGCATATGTGAGCGTGCCGTTAGGCAGAGGGACACAGAGAGATTCCTCCCAAGTCTTTACTAGCATGATTAATCAATTGATTAGCAATAATTATCAAGGTTAATTAACTATTAAGCAAGTGCTTTGTGCTTGTTGAGAAGCAAGAGCTCCTTGCTCTATGTCGCTCCAAAGACCTAGGAGGGCGGTTCTTGGGTTCTTGCTTGTTTAACTTCCCTAGTTTTTTAATAATTACACAAGGTTACTTTATATATTTTTTTTCCTTTAGGCTTTTTGTAACGCCCCGATCCCAATGATACGGAGACGTTATGGCGACGTACATACACGAGGTGAAAACACACTCACGAGTACGTTAAGCCTCAGTACAGGACATCACCTCTATATACACAAGGGTTCCAGCATGCAAGAAGTACAAGAATACCTGCAGAAAGAGGTTAGTGATCATAACAGATAAGAAGAACAGGGATAAATAGATAACAACAATAAATCATAAAGATACCTATGAAGGGTCTCGATGAGGAGTCTCCTATGTGCACAATAGACTATCTGTCAATACGATAACTCGGATCTCCAACCTGGGCACGCAAACCCAGGGTCGTCAGAAAGCGACCTAGTGAGTGGTAAAATGAAGGAGGTAGTATATATATATACTATAGTAATACAAGCACGATACTAATATATAATACATGATGTTGTACTAGTGACACCATATAATAAGTATATAATAAGCAGTAGAAGTATATAATCATGTCAGTCTTTTATACCATCATTTCCTAACATGTTATCATCGAGTCATGTCTTTAGTCGTATCCAGTGGATAGTAAATAAGGTTGTCTAGTGGTGACGTGATAGAAGTGAACATGCAGATGGGCATATGTTACCTAACCAGTATACGGTGTGATGCGTGACAGAAATGATGTATGCAAGGTATACAGAAAATAGAATATATGCACATATGCATGAATAGTATGCTACTACAGAAAATATAACATGTACCAGGTAAAGGGACAAGTATCCATGGAACATGATATCGAATAGATGATCAGGAACAGTAACAAGTACAACTAAATATTAGGAAACATGTATCAGGCAAGGAAGCAATAGTAGCAATCAGTACCACCTGGTATTTTAATCACTCTCTTCCAGTGTCCCATACCACTGGCAGTCCATACTGGAGCCCGCACTCCAGTCGAACCCATCCGGACATGGCCTACGGGTACCATTATCCAAACGAGAGAGTGACCAAATAACAAGTGTTCCCGACGTCACTACTGTGTATACTGTTTTATTATGTTAATTGGAAACCCATGGTCGAGCAGTTCTTATCGGGTGGGTGTATCCCGTGCATACCCAGGACAACGGCCTTAAACAGACCCCTGGCTGCTGAGAAGGGCCAGCCCGCTAGAGCTGTTGTAACATGTAACGGAATCTCAATGAGCTAAAATAATAATGGGATGCTCATGAGTAATAGACGGTAGCCAGCACTACCCCGTCCCCTGCAGTGGGACAAATAATGGATCCAGACATCCACCCGATATGATCTAATCAACCGTCAAGTCTCCCCCATACCCAAGTTAGCTTTATGATCTGATATGTCAAGTATACAATGTCACAAGAACAAATACATGATACGGGTAACATGATAACTGGACCTGAGCTCTGTTGATAGCATAGAACAATATAAGGGGAAACGGAACAATATAACGGGAACAATATAAAAGGAAACGAGAACAATAGATGTGGGATTCCACATATCGCGTATCAACAGCTCTCATGTCCAGTAACGGGAATATCCATATCAGTGACAGGAAACAATCATATAACATGAATACAGTAACATGGAACAATCATATAACATGAATACGGTAACATGAAACAATAATACATGTAATATGGACAGTAATGACGAGAAGATAGCAACAATACATGCATGTACACTCGTACAGTGAGCAGATGTAACAGTGATGTGTGAACATGAGATAACTGTGTGTGGAGCATCCCTGTAATGAGGATAACAAGAATATGCAATGCGGTACTCCGTGCAGTGGTCTATCCGTGTACCAATGAACATCTATGTGTAACAATCATCCGTGTAACACATTGGTGTATCACTAACATGTCATAACAGTGGTCAGTGTATCATAGCATGTCCAGTGAACTTCCAGTATCCGTGTTATGATGATATCATTACATAAAATCACGGTGTCCCATATTCCTATCTAGTGATATTGTACCGAGTACCGTGGATCAGTATACTTGTGACGATAGTTATCTAACTGTGAGATACTACATGAAGTAATAGCGTCCACTAATATGGGAACTAGTGGCCCGTGGGTCAGTGACGGTACAGGCATGATATATGTGTCCGAGTTGTCTATGTCTGTATGTCTTGTTACCATTATTACCTCATATTAAATCAGAAAATACCTAACAATCTTCTAAATTAGGCCGATTAAAATGACTGTCCAATCATGACCATTGAATAATGAATAGTTACCGTCTTTTATCCATAATCACGATATATCAAGCAATGTCACTAACATGATAAAATATAATTTATAAAAGGAAAACACTCACTAACTAGCCACGGAAAGGTAGCTCTCGTTCCCACGATCGCAACGGATCCAGAATCATCCAAATCGGAGTCCGGATGCTCCCGATATCGCCCGAATACTAAATCATAACAAATAGGGTTAACTATGTAAATAAAAATAATAAACGTAAATACTAAATTGTACAGGGTTTTCTGCAAATATACCTTTATTGGGCTTTGGATGCTGGTTTGGCTCATAACGGGTCGGGTCCAGATCCATAACCCAAACCCGTTAACTTAAGTTAAATGGGTAGTGGGTTTATGGGTTAACGGGTCGGGTTATTGGGTTGCAAATAAACCCAAATTGGGTTAATGGGTTTGGGATCACCCCAACCCATAACAAGAAGCAGCAGCAGGTTGCTGCTGCTCCTCCTGCGCGGCCGGCCTGCCGGCAGCGGTCCCGGCCGCCGGCGGCGGCTCAGAGGGTGAGAGAGAGAGAGTAAGGGGGAGAGAGAGAGGAAAAGAAAGAAAGAAAAGAAACAGAGAAAGGAAAGAAAAGAGGAGAAGAAGAAGAAGAAGAAGAAGAAAAAGAAAGAGAGGGGGTGCGGCCATGGCCGGCGGCGCCATGGTCGGCGGCGGCCGGCCACCTGCCGCGTGGCCGGAGGCGGGGGTGAAGCCCGGTGGCGCGCCGGCCACCGGGGCCCGCCTGCAGTAAGGCGGCGGTGGTCTGCCGCAGGGAGAGAGAGAGAGTGTGGAGAGAGAGTAGAGAGGTTGAGAGAGAGAAGAGAGAGAAAAGAAATTGGAGAGAGAGAGTTTTGAATTAGAGAGGGAGAGAGAGATTTTTATAGAGGGGGAAGAGAGAGGGAGAGGCGGTGGAGGAAGAAGACGCTGGAACGATGGAGAGGGAGAAGAAAAAGAAAAAAAAAGAAAAGAAAAGAAAATATAATATTATTTTAATAGGGTCAAAAATTGATTAGCTCCGAACGGTGCCAAAAATTACAGAAAATAGAGAATATTATCTTGAGACAGAATATGAAAACGGTTTGATGAAATTCTATTCGGTTTGCCAATTAAAAATCCCGGAGTGTCTCGCCGATACTGGGCGACACCGGTTTGACCCGATTTTCGATAAATTCAGAAAAATCCCCAAAAATACCCTAACGTCGGTCATATGATTCTAAGATATAAGGTGAAAGCGGATTCTCAAAATACAACTCCGTTTGTGAAATAAAAATCGTAAAGCCGGTTATCGGTATCGGTGGACACCGACTACGGAGATTTTCCAAAATAATCCAGAAAAATCCAAAAAATCTTGAAAAATCTTAAATATTAGAAATAAATTTTTGAAACTGAAATCGGCTCAAATGGACTACTACAGAAGTCAAATCAAGTTTATACGTCGTATCGCGTACTGATACAGTGATACGTACACCAAGGAGCAGGGGGTTACATTTCTCCCCACCTTACAAAAAAAAATTGCGTCATCGCAATTTCCATTCAGGTGTGAGAGAACAATATTTTCAACCCCAAAGCCGAAATGTTACTGGTCCACGACACGTCCGTTGCGCACTCTGCTATCTATAAGGAACTCGGGATGGAGAAGTCTGGGACTGAACTAACACTAACGAATTGGAGCAAGAAGATACAAAGAAAACGAGGAAGAAATCGGATATTCCGGTTGACAACTGTAAGTAAGGAAGACAAAAGAGTCAAGGGATGAAGTGTCAATGACATGGTATTCTTGTACTTATCGCTGGAATCCCAAATTCAGATACAGTCAAGCTTAAATCTGAATCTGATTGTACTGGTGGTAAGAGCCGAGTATTGACCCAGGTGGTTACCCACACCAGGTGTGAACCTAGGCTCTGATACCACTATGTAACGCCCCGATCCCGCAGGTACGGGGACGTTATGGCGACGTACATACGCGAGGTGAAAACACACTCACGAGTACGTTAAGCCTCAGTACATGACAGGGCCTCCATATACACAAGAGTTCCAGCAGAAATAAGTACAAGAATACCTGCAGAAAGAGGTTAGTGATCATAACAGATAGAAAAACAGGGATAAATATGGTAACAGGAACAAAGTACAAAGATACCTATGAAGGGTCTCGAGGACGAGTCACCGTATTGTCAGCTGTTGCCTTGGATTCACATAGGAGACTCGTCCTCGAGACCCTTCATAGGTATCTTTGTACTTTGTTCCTGTTACCATATTTATCCCTATTTTTCAATCTGTTATGATCACTAACCTCTTTCTGCAGGTATTCTTTTACTTATTTCCTGCTGGAACTCTTGTGTATATGGAGGCCCTGTCCTGTACTGAGGCTTAACGTACTCGTGAGTGTGTTTTCACCTCGCGTATGTACGTCGCCATAACGTCCCCGTACCTGCGGGATCGGGACGTTACACTTTTTTTTTTTCAAAATACTCCATTTAACTATCTGGGTTTTCTCATAATACCTCGTAAACTTAAGAAATCTCAAAATACCCCTCTAAACTATATATTTCCCGGTTACCCATGTAACACCGTTAACAGGCATACAAAATGACACCTTTACCCATGACCCTCAAACAGTTAAAATAATATTAATTATTAATTATAATTAAACTATTAATTAAATAATAAATATCAATGAAATTAATTAATAGTCATAGTTAAACTATTAATATCCCCCCTCCCTGTGCTCTCTCTCCCCTCTGCTCTCTTTCTCTCCCATTGCCCCCGCCCTACTCTCTCTCCCCCCTCCCCTGCCCCTTGCACCACTCTCTCTATCCCCCCGTTCTCTCTCCCTGCTGTCTTTCTCTCCCCTTCCTCTGCCCCTCCCCCGCTCTCTTCCCCTGCTCTCTCTCTCTCCCAGCTATCTTTCTCTATCTCTCTCACTGGCTCTCTCTCCCCCTGCCTCTTGCCCCTTTCCTGCTCTCTCCCCCTAGCTTTCTCTCCCCCTCCCTCCTGCCCCTTCCCTGCTTTCTCTCCCATGCTCTCTCTCCCCTGGCTCCATCTCTCTTCTTTCTTCTTCAATAGAAAATTATTGTTGAAGATAAACAAACAGAAAAGAGATAACAACTCGAGCACAACCTGAGCGCAGTGTTCACCGCTAGGGGGAGATAACAACCTCTCGACGTTGGATGGATCGTTGATGTATTTCGATTTGATTTATTTCAGGGGTTTGGTGCAGAGGAAGGGGCCGCTGCATTCGGACCAGCAATTGTTCAAAGATGATGGGAGTGAGAATGATGGCTTGTGAGGCACTATAGTGAGAATCCAAATGCGTTTTGGGAGGATTTTGGTGTTTCTATGCTAAAGATGGGGAATATGAGCCCACTCGCTGGGTTTAAGGGTGAGATACGTCAGAATTGTAGGAAGCCAAGCTTAAATCAATAGTGCTTGTGAAGTGTAGATGTAACGCCCCGATCCCACGGATACGGGGACGTCACTGCAACGCATATACGTAGGTCAGAAGGTGCCCCCACGTATATACGCTAAGCATTAAGTACAACAAGTATCAGAGTACAACACAAAGCGTGGTATATTCATATGCCAACTTACAAGATACAAATACAAGGTATGCAAGTTATGATAAGCAACATCACTTTACAAGTGTCTTTTATCACAAACCAAGTCCAAAAGGAACGATATACAACCAGAAACACAAAATGCTCACGTAATGGATGGAGATCCCGTGAACCAAAAGGAAGAGTCGGACACGATGGGACTAGAGCTGGTCAGCCTGCTCGCAAAGATAAGCCCGGTCCTCTGTGGAAGGCTCCACTTCGTTCCAAGCCTCGGAATCTGAATATGCAAATCCAAGGGGTCAAGACATATAACAACAAATAAAAGATAGCCAAGTGACTAAGGATCATGATTAAAGATAATGGAGTAGTAATAAATAGCAACGAATAACAAGTGATGTAAACTCAATAAGATAAGGTCATATGCAATAAATCTATAATTAACGTCTTATTATTATTACTTGTCTTACTGTGATATCTAGCTATGTGACCCAGCGTCCCAGAGCACATAGATCCATATCCTAGTAAGCAAGGTTGTTATTGGAAACAGCGTTTGCATCGACGAACTATGTTTACAGTGGGTCCCGTGCATGCCCGGGACCACGGTCCAGGGTGTTCCGTTGCTTGATGACGGAACCAGCCGCAAGGCCTAACAGGAGGGTCTTATGTATGCCCTAGTCATGACAGTAAACAGGAAAGGGAGCAAGCACTCCCCTCGGTCCCCTGGAGTACCACAGGTTAGACCGGAACATAATTGTACAATATACCTAAAACCACTGTAAACACGAACACATATCGATATCCGCATATTTCCCCCTGACCCCAATGTAAGTTGGTCTATTTTATATAATAAGTCGGGTATATCATGCTTGGTGTTCAGTGATAGCATGAAGGGGTGATGATACTTCACATTTAACAAGTTATGGAATAGCAATATGTAACATGAGTCATGAAGCATAATAAAGCAAGATCTATCAGGTAACAAGTCATGCAGTACAGGTATGAAGCATAAACAAAGCTAAAACAGTATACAAATATCAGGGAAAGGTCAGAAATTAAAAAGGAAAGGGGTCAGAAAACTGGCCAGAATTAGGCTGTCGGTCGACCTCCGGTCGACTGCCGGTCGACTGGGGATATAACTGGCGGTCGGCTCCCGGTCGACTGCCGGTCGACCGTGCAGATGCCGTGAGCTCCAGGTTTTGGCCGGTCGACTACCGGTCGACTGGTCCATACTAATTCCCTAAGCCGGTCGAGTGGTCGGTCGACTGCCGGTCGACCGCCAGCTCAAAACTGTGCACGCTGTGCACATCGGTAGAGTGATCGGTCGACTGCCGGTCGACCGATCCTCTGGAATCTGCTACTGTTAGGGCAGAAAATCAGATTTTTAAGGGATTGGTTCTAACAGCCTAAAGATAGGATTTTTATGTTATTAGGGGACCTGATCTATCAACACAAGTACACCACAACAGGGACTAGCCTTAGTGAGTAGATATACACACATGGGGAGTTGGATTTGAGCTTCGATGACCTAAAAATTGGATTTTTTATGGAACCATTTTACAAGAATTACTATCTCAAGTAAATAGAGGGAAATCTAGGTCTTGGTGAGTAAAGATACTCACTTGAGAAGGTTCAATTAGGAGCTTGATCCAATGGAGGAAGAGGGTGGCTACAATCCAAAATTGAGTTGAAGGAGTTGCTCTAGGTGTTGCCTTGGGGAGTGATGGTTGAAATTGAAGTCCTTGATGAAGCCTTGGTTGAAGTCCTTGAGATCTTGAGGTGGAGGTGAAGGGATTGGGTGATCTAGGAGCTAGGGTTCTTGCTTGAAGAAGAAGAGGATTATGGAGAGCTTCTCTCTTGATGAAGTGAAAGAGAAGGAAAAGGGGAAATTTGCAAATGAAAGGGATTTATAGGTTGGGATTATTTCAAAGAGGGGGAATTAAGGTGAAAGGAAGGGTTTTCTTGCAAAAGAAGGGGGGTGAGGTGTCCCTCACTTGGCCACTTGGCCAGCCATGGGAAGGAGAGAGAGTGAGTGGGGTTAGGTGAAGGGTGAGTGGGAATTGAGGTGGCACATGAGGTGGAAAATGGAATTTGCAATAATTGGAAAAATGCCCAAAATTCAAGTATCTCGGAATGATCTGAAAATTTTACCAAAAATCAAGAATAATATTTGAAGACTCATGGTGAAATTCGTTTGAAGAAATACTGTATAGTTTTAAAATTAAAAATCCCGGAATCAGTTATTTACCGACTCCGAAAGAATTTTCATAAATTCATAAAATTCTCAGAAAAAGTGTATAAGTAAGAAATATGATTCTAAGCAATAAAGTCTAAAGAACTTTCTAAAAATTCCTAACTGTTTGGAAGATAAAAATTCGGAAATCGGTCAGCGGCACTGGCCGACACGGTTTCGGAGAAATTCATTTAATTCCAGAAAATTCCAGAAAATCACATAAAATCTAAAATATTGGAAAATGATATTTGAAATTAAAATCAGTCAAATACGGAAGGTAAATCGAAAAATACGATCGAAAGACTGAATACGTATCTAAGTACGTATTCCGGGAGAGGGGTATTACAGTAGATTTGATTCTGTTATTTGTGAGTGTGGTTGGGTGTGTAAGTTTAGATTTGAGCGACGACATCTCTTCTCTCGTCGGCCATCAGTTTTAGTAGCAGGAGGGCAGCTCAGAGCTGGCGGCCAGATGAGGTTGTCGCCGACGGCGCCGTTAGGCTGGGCACTTCAGCCACGACAGCGAAGGTGGCGTGCCTCGGCGACATGTGGCGGAGGATGGTGGAGATTTCTGTGGCGCCGAGGAGAGTTGTTGTTGCCATTTTTGGTGGTGGGTTTTTTCTTTTTGTTGAAGAGAGAGAAGGAAATGAGAGATTATAGGGGTAAATTTGTCATAAAAAATCACGTGAAAAACACGTGTCACTTCCAAAACGACCAGCTGACGACAGTATTTTTTTTTTGGATTTTTGGGGATAGTTAGGGGGTATTTTGGGATTTCTTGAGTTTTGGGGGTATTGTAGAAAACTCAGATAGTTAAATGGGTATTTGAAAATAAGCCTTTTCTTTAACATAATGATTGACAAAGAAAAGTGAGTAAAAAGGAAAAGTTAAGATAAGAAGTTTCTCTATTTTCTCGCAATTAATCCGCTGTAGTAAGAGCTAAATGGGTCGATCCGCAGGGAGAGATGCAATGGAAACGTTTCGATACGGTTTCTCTGTGTAGAACTTGAAAAGAAAGATGATGGTTATAAAAGAGTTGAATTAATAAAAAAATATATCATAACCACTAATCATCTATCCCAACTAAGTACTAACCTATGAAGAATAAACATCATATTGAACCTAGAAAGATTGATCCTACAATGTTACTTCAAATTCAAGCAAGATGAGTAGAATAGAAAGCAAACCCTAATTGTAGTACACTAGATAAAATTAAATATTAATTTATCAAAGTTTCTAAGTATAGCATAAGAAAAATTATTTAGACTTAACATTAAGCTATCAAAATATCTAAGCATAAATTAAGAACAATCATTAAATAGTACAACTTTAAAACTAGTTTAACTTAATTCATCACTAATCTTCACGAATCTTAACTTAACCCTAGGATTTCAAACAGGCATAGAACTCAATCAATTCATCTTATAGAACTAGACTTAGTTGGTAGAGAGATTATAAAACTACGAGGAGAATTAGTACTCATATTTATGATTAAATTAGGCATGGTGATTAAATGATGCATAAAATAAAGTAAATAAGAATTGAAGAACAAAAGAGATAAGTAAAGAAATTGGAAGCTTTATTGAATTGTCACTGGTTCAGTGCAAAGTCCTTCTTCTCTTTACAAATCTTCTTCTTCAAAGTAAAAGTTCGAAAATAGAATGAAAATTGGAAAGAAAAAAATTTTAAAAAAAATCCTAAACTTGATCTTCTGAGATGCCCCCTCTCTAGTTCTACCTCACTATTTATAGGGGAAATAGGGCAGAGTCCCAATCAAACATACACCGAACCGTCATGCCAACGCCACCAGAAAGCCGCAGAATGTGGCTTTTGTCAGGTTTTCGCGGCAAAGAAGGGGAGTCAGGGCACCCATTTTAGGCTCTGGCTTCATCTCGTCCGTTCATGGGGATATATCCTCAGAATCTTCGTGTGATCTTCGGAATTTAAACAATCTTATTTCCTAGATAACTTAGAAAACAAGTTATCTATAAATCCGAATTAAATTTGAATTCTTCACCTTTATCTTTCACTTGAAACTCAAGCAACTTGATTTAAGTTGACTGTCTCTTTTATCGCTGAATTAAGATAGGATTATCGCTGTATTTACTTGGCCTTGATGGATTTTGGAGCTTCTCTTAAACTTTTGGATTTCTTTAATCACCTTTTCTTTCTTCCTTGAATTTATAGAGGCACGTACAATAGTAAACAGAAATATCATTACATAGAAATGTTTAATGAAAAATAAATGTGAAAATATGACTAAAAATATGCACATTTGATGAACCATCACGTAATGGTGTTTTTTTTGTAAATAAGAGTGTTGATGATTTTTATGTTTTTATTACAACCACGGATATGGGCACCCACTAATTTGATTAAGACGCCTATTAAAATTTGTAAAATTTTAATATATCATTATAATTCTAAATAAAAAAAATATAATATCTTTAAAATTACTTAAAATTATAAATTTTAACTTTCACGTGGATTAATACACCCATCCACACAATGATTGGCTGTATCTCCGCCTCTGCCTCCGCCTCTGCCTCTAAAGAGGATTTCTTCACCTGTTGTGCTTTCTGAATCTAAATTGTTGTTGTTGTCTGCAGGGACCACCACGCGGCGGCGACGGTGTGCTTGAGGGTGGCGGCAAGGGCGAGGGACGTGACGGGGCTGTCGCAGGGCGCGCATGCCTTGACGATCAGCTGGGCCTTCCAGCCGCCTTCCATCGCCGCAACGAGCTCGGCCACGTTGGAGTCCTCGAGGTCGCGGCAGCTGGAGAGGGAGCGGACGTCATCGATCTAGGCCTTCGATGCCGCGTCAGGGCACCAAACCAGCTTCATGATGATTGACTCTCTCTCTCTCTCAATCTTGATTTGATAGTTTGTTTGGCTTCTTTTTGTTTGTTGGGATGCTTGGGGAAGAAGGAACCCTGTGAGGTTTTTAAATGAGTGAGCAAAGAGAAGGGAAAGGGCGAGACGTGGCAGGAAGATGTCATTGAATTTGGAAGAGGAGATACAATCAATTTGGCAGAAGGCGTATATGGGGGTAATTTGAAAAACTATGAATATTTTCAGAAAATTCCAGAGGATGTGTTTATCAGATTTGCAAAAAAATCCGGTGAGTGTGTAAATCAAATTGGGTGTTCCAATATCCGTGCCTTTTTATTACGAGGTAAGCATTATTATTTTCGGAAATTATGTATTTTGAAATCCTCCAAATCAACCATCAACAATCCTTAGTTTGTGTTTGCTAAGAGATTCCTACATTTCTATGACTACTACAATTTTTGTTTTGTGGTATCATGATGGCTGAGTATGTTACAATAGCATCTGGTTTTATTCCTAAAAAAAAAGAAAAAAAAAGAAAGAAACTTTACCCTAGCTGCCTTCAAGACACAATTGTCAAATCTTTTGATTGTATTATTAATTGCAATGTTATTAGGACCAGTTTTATTGCGAAACTTAGAGTTCACATGTGCAATGTTGTAGAGATCAAATCCAAGACTCTCTTTAATTTATTCTATATATCTAGTACTATGAACAAGTCTTAGTTATTCCATTGGGAGCATTTGGCTACAGTTTACACGTCTCTTCTCTTCTTTCCCTCTCTTGGTACCTGTCCTTTTGGGGTTGCTCAATGGTCCCTGAGTTCATGGGATTCTATATTAAGCCTTGTTTTAGTATAACTTTAGCACTTAGCTTCTGAGATTATTTAAACCAAGGAATAGCTCTAGAGAAAAATTAAATTATACATAATGCAGTGATTGTATTATTGACTGAAATGAAAGTGCATTTAAATTACTTTTAGTTGTACAGAAAGTTAAATTGGTTGATACTTCTAGCTTAACAATCTTTCCTCATATTTTGGAAGTAGTTCTTTACTTCTTTTTTTCTCTCTCTTTGTTTTTGGATAGCATTCTCACTTCTCAGAAAGAAATTTGTTTGTGTGTCTGAGAAATTAAAGGTGCATATTCTAGGTTTGCAAATGTAGTATCTCAGTGGAAAAGTACGTGAAGGAAAAAGAATAATCATAGAATACAGTTTTAGGCTTAGAAACTGCAAAAAGGAATCAAAACCCCCAAAGAGCAAGCTTGTCATGATTCTATCTCATCAACAATGAATATTAGTAGTCAAGTGAGACAGTGTCACATATGAAAGCACACGCACATAAAAGTTTAGAGCCTGATTGCCTAAAAACGAGCTCTCTCAAAATTAAAATTAACAATAACCAATTTGGTACTTCAAAGCAACCTCGTTCAACGATGCTTCTACGATCTTCATCTACTTACAAGTAGAGAGAGATTGTATTTTATGACCAATCAATTAATTTCCACTCTGTCATCTGCTTTATTAGGCACCTCACCTACCTTGTGTGCAAAACTACGCCATTGCCCAACTGTAATATGCACATATAGCACATGAAACTAGTTATCCACACTCAAAAACTTCAACACATACGAGCCTCATTCCTTATCCATCATCCTTCAGTATAAATCTTTGCCCCATTTGATTCTATCTCAGAGGAAATATGGGTAGTGGATCGAACAATCTCATGCCTATTGTCAGCAAGATCTTTTGCTCGTCTTCACAAACTACGTTGATTGTAAGGAAGAGGCCTCAACTAGTGAATGGAGGGGGTTCGCGGTCTTGAATTCTCACCAAAATGTTATTTTCTCTGCACATGGTTGCGGAATCCTTGGGGTCAATGGAGAATTGATACTAAAGGATGGCGATGGAGCTTCGATCCTCTTCATTCATAAAAAGGTTTGCTCTTATCTTTAAATTGGATGCATATCTATTTCTTGCAAAATGTTAATGTGTGTTTCAACATTTTGACACATTTTTAGGGAGGCATGGTGCAAGCTCTAAGCATGTACGATCTATGGAAAGGGCACCTTATGGAGTTTGGTAGGCCAAGCAAGTCGATATTTAGCTTGAGAGATCCAAGATCATGCTTTGCATTGAAGAAGGCTATTAGGATCTCAATCGAGCGCAAGGGTTATAACAAAGATTGGGACTTTGAGGTGATTGGGTCCTTCCTCGACAAGTCTTGCACCATCAAAGATCGCCAAGGGAACGTCGTGGCTAAGGTAAATCGACACACATTAGTACACAAAAGACTAGTGAATAGAGGAGAGGATAGAGGATAGTTCATAAATTTTGCTTCTTTCTCTTCTTTACTAGCTATAAGCTAATTTTTGAATATAGGTGGGAGTGAAGGGGGTGAATGCAAGTGAAGATTTCTATCATGTGGTTGTGCAACCAGGCTATGATCAGGCCTTTGTTGTTGGGGTGATTGCAATTCTTGACAACATACATGGGGAGTCCACAAGCTGTTGATGGGAACAATCAAGGAGAAATTGAAGAAGATTTTGTGCATATTGATATACCTTAGCTATTTGTTTGTGGAAATTTGTTATGTTCTAATTTGATGTAATTCTTTGTGCTGAAGCAATAAAAAATAATTTCACTCTACCTTACCATTTGAAAAGAAGAGTGCTCTTCTAGCTTATGCTACTTGGTTGGCAAATTGGCTATTGTTGCCACACATCTTTTTGTGATTCCTTTTCCTTTTAAGTTTTACGTCAAAAAACCTCTCAATTGATCCTTCACCATTCTCTAAACAAAGACTTCTCATGCTGACAGACAGCAAAATCAAAATTAAACTTGCAGGAACTCATTGTGCATTCTGATGCTAATGCTTGTTGCTTTCTATAACAAAGCTTTTCTTTTCTTCATTTTAAAATCTATTTGTAATTTTCATCTTAACTTAAAACATAATAAAAATCAGGAATATACTCTCTTTCAATGTTAAGTATGAAGTATGAACTAGTCAAGACTTCTCTATTATTGGCTAGCTTAAAATTGGGGGACCATATAAATTCTTTAAAAAGAATAAGATGGTCTTTTAGAAGGAGCTCATCTAATCCACTACTTCTTCTATATATGCTTATTGCTTTTTGCAAGAAAAGAAAGACTTGCATTGCAAGGAAAAAGAAAAGAATTTGTCGTCTGAATTATACCCAACTCTGAATCATTTCAATGGCAGAGAAATAGACAAGAGCCCAAATGAAACAAGTCACAGTTTTCAGTCTCCTGCCAATTCTCTAGACAATTAAAATTGTAATTAGGCCCCTAAACAAATAAGATCAAGTATAAATCAACTACATGAGCATATATTGCAGGAGAACATATGCTGGCATATTTGAATCGTGTTCCCTACCTTTAATCATAATCATAATCATGCAAGCAAGTGCGGTTAAAGATTGAGCTAGAGAAAAGTAAGGTTAACACAATTATAATCACAACATCAAAACAGTAAGGTTAATTTGATTGATTTTACACAAAAATCACCCCCACTTAATTGAAGTTTGTTAACAAACTAAACTGAATCAGTAAAAAAATCACCCATTTGCACTACTAAACGCAATTCACAATTGGTGAATTCATAAGCTTTTACAGTTTATATATGATACTAACAAAACACTCCAATTCTCACACTCTTAACTCCAAACTATATCTCAAAAAGAATGATTTAAAATCATTTTATTTACACCGCAGCTCCTTTGTTGTCGATGTTTGCTTGTACAGTTTGTGCCTTTGTCCATGGTTGTGGTTTCCATTCTCCTTGCTCTCAACGTTCTCTTTGACCTGTTCCTCGCCGTTCTCTGCTGCTTCCACATTGCACACAAATGTAGCCGGCTCGTCTTTGAGATCCTGCAGGGGCTCCAGCGCCTCAACGACAGCTGACATCTGGGGTCGAGACTTGGCGTTCTGGCTCAGGCACTGGTAGGCCACAGCTGCCGCCTTCAGGGCTCCTTTCGTAGAGTACTGGCCGCCCAGCGCTGGGTCCATGATTCGGGCTATCTTTCTGACATCCATCAGGATCGGTCTAGCCCAATCGACCAGGTTCTGCTCTCTGCATGGCCTGCTCTTGTCCACTGACCATCGACCAGTCAATAACTCGAGAAGAAAAACGCCAAAGCTGTACACATCACTCTTTGTTGTGAGATGGCCTGAGATTGGGATGAACTGGTTATTATTTGTGCAGGACTGGATTTTTATCAAAGAATATATAGGTTTAATCTTGATCACTGACCAGTCATGATGTACTCTGGAGCACAATAACCCTGGGTACCCATGACACGGGTTGAGACGTGCGTGTCATCACCCTCAGGGCCATCCTTTGCGAGTCCGAAGTCTGAGAGCTTTGCACTGTAATCCTGCAGAATGGCAAAATGAAGCTTATTGAGCACTCAGATTAGATGCAGAAAGTTTGCAACTTCAAGATTCAAATTAAGAGGGAGATCTTTGTTTGAGGTCTAGGAGAACATGTTTATGTCAACTTTGTTTAAATGTGTACTATGCCCGAGTATAATGAATAATGGGCATGGTTGGTAAAAAGTTCATAAAATGTTCTCCAATTTCTGTACTTTTGTTCGAAAAATGTTCTCCATTTTTGCAAGAAGGTCCATTGGTATTGAATTGAAAATTTTTTCCCTAGAAAACACTGTTAGGATTAGTGTCCATTGGATTCTTTTCTAAATTTTTCTTTGATTATCTAAACAAGGGAAAGAGATTTTCTCTGTTTTACTTTCCTTTCTCTCATTCTTTTTTTTTTGTTGTTGAGGGAATCCTTTCTCTCATTCTATTTGTAGTCAAATTTGTTTTTTTGAGAGGGAGAGCCATTCCAAGGTTTTAAACTTTGTTTAAAGAGACATAATATGGTCAAGAATTACATGAAATTTCATTAATTAACACTATGTTAGCAACTGAGAGGCTTTGACCAATCACAGCACCTCAGTCTACGACAACAATTTTATCAGATGACTAATGATTTGATTTGTTCCAAAACCAAGATACAGAATACTTGGATATGATCATCATTGCTCACTAATACTCAAATGGATGAGACTTTTATTTTTCTAGTGGAACTCCATTTCTCTCATTTGGTCTTTAGATTCTTCCTCTTAAAAAAGTTTCCAATGTGAAGTCATACTCCCTCAACTTGGCTTTTAGCCAATGGGAAAACAAGAAAAATAAGAAAAGAGAAAATTTACCGAGTCTATTAAGATGTTTGAAGCTTTAAAGTCTCTGTAGATCACAGGCTGTTCGGTCTGGTGGAGGAAGGCAAGGCCCTTGGCTGCTCCTATCGCAATCTTTAATCTCGCGGACCATGGCAAAGAAGAAAATCCTACACCGAGAGGGAAGAATTAGTCTAAATGCTTCAATAACCATAAAATGACCTCAAAAGGTTTCCTTTCTTCTTTTTTTTTTCCTTTTTTAAGTTGGGCTAAAGGGAAGAAAGAGGTCATGAAAAGTACTTTTTCTCCTAAAATTGGTCGGTAAAATGGCATTAAGCCATTCGTTCTTCTATCAATGATGACATGAACAAATAGTTAAGATGATGAACACTTTTATACCCAATGTCATGATGGTTCGAAGAAATTTAGAATGCCACAACCATTTCTTTACTCATTGCATAGTTAAGAGGTATGAAATTGTCAATCTGAGTAGGTTGCCTAAGTTTCACTAGTAAATATGTAGAGAGCCAAACTTGAGCACATTACAATATGGGACATATGGGCAACAGACCCCTGAGCTTTAAAACACAGTCTCGAGGAACTGCTTCAGCTCATGGAAACTAACTCCTCCTGTAAAACTAACATAATAAATGAAGATCCAAGAACAAAAAAATTGGTTTTTCTGTCCAGAATTTTCGTTCGTCTATTGTTTCTTTTATTCGAATAAAAAATGGAACTCCTAAAGATCTCTGAAATATTTCAATATTAGTCTATGAACATAAATAGTAATGCTGAATTAATATTTTTTTTTTAAAGAGAAAAGATGTTTACTCTTGAATAGATGGTTCTCCAAGCTACCCTTCGCCATGAATTCATACACAAGCAGCCGGTGCTCATGCTCGTAGCAATAGCCAATGAGTTTCACAAGGTGTGGGTGCCGCAATTGCCCAAGAAAGATCACTTCAGCCTGCCATTGCGAAGAAACAAACATCAGAAGTGAATATCATGGCAAATTACAAACTCTCTCAAAAGAGGAAAAACGAAGGCCAATCATGAATTCTCTTTTCAGTCTGAAAACTTGTCCTACAAGCTTAAAATTCTTTTTGCTTCTATACTTGAAGAAACTGAGTAGTTAGTCCTGTGCTATTACAGGAATTTTGCATATCCAAATGTTATTCACAGAGTTTTATCAGTCATCCTCATATTACACATCTACACTACTGTCCGTGTACAATGGATGAAGGCCCGTGCTGCGCGTGCTCTTTGCACGTGTATGGGATTTGATGAAGAAACGTCATGGAAAATTGGGATTGAGGTGGTGGTGGTGGGGGTGGGGGGGGGGGGGGGGGGGGGAACTAGATTTACTGAGGACATATGCTATCAACAATAAATGTGCAATTCTATCATGTTGTTAAGTATATACCTCTTAACAAGTCAAAATTGTATTAAATCCAACAAGTTTATGTAAATTTGAATTTGAATCTCCCATGTACGCACACGTACCCAGAAATCTAGTAGACTTACTAAATAAAAAGGTAATCATCAGAAAAAAGACCAAACTTTTTATGTATGCTCTTCTTTTATTTCTGAGTGGAGCAATTTAATTTTAGTTAGGGCAAGAGAGAGGATTTGGCGGATGCTGGATTAACTCTCAGTGGGTGACGATTCCAATACCCACTCGGGCATTTTCATGGGTATGGATCTTGGCATCGGCTTTGTTCACATGTGACCTGAGTTGTGGTGGGATTCTGATGCTTTGTTCTTTCTGGCGCTTGCGGTCAGTTGTGCTGATTTTTCTGCATAAGGATATTTTAATTATGTTGCAGTGGTTTTTTCTCTGATCATTTGTATTGTTTTTTCGCATTTTGGTGGGAGATTTTTTTATTTCAGATGTACCTTTTGGCTTTTTTCATTAAAGACTTTTAATGAAGCGAGGGACCTACCAGATTCTCTTTTTTTCTTAAAAAAAAAAACATTGCGCATATTGTCCAATTAATGTACATGTTGCAAATCATAATCCAAGCTAAATTACTTAATTTGATTTTACAAAGATTATTCTAGGCAAAAGTAATTGTTTTGAAGGGTATAAAGTAAATAATACTACATATATAATAATTAATAGGGGAATTGGCACATAATTAAACCATCTTTCTCTACAGCTGATTTGTAAGGAAAAACCCTGAGACAAATATCAAGAAGATAAAAAAGTTTTGCAACAACGAAACAAAAGGAAAAATAAACAAATAAATCAAAACAAACTCAGACCCTTAATCGCAAAAATGTCCTTACCAGCCACTCCTTGTGCCCCTGCGCCCCGTCCAGATCCAAGAGCTTCACGGCAACGGGCCGGGTCTCGATCCCGGGCCGGACCCGCTCATCAATAAACCCTTTGTAAACGGGTCCAAACCCGCCTTCCCCAAGAAATTCGCATCCGAGAACCCGCCTGTGGCCGCCTCGAGCTCGGCCAGCGTGAACGCGCAGAGATCGCACCCCATTTGCGACAGCGAGAGGTCCTCCGGCGAGCTGACGTCAGAGAACGACAGCCTCCGCAGCGTCGTTGACTTTGACTTGGACTGCCGGGCCGGGCCGCCCCGGTGGGTCGAGGAGGCCAGGCAGCAGGGGGGAAGCAGGAGGGAGCGCCACGTCGGCTTTTTTGGAGGCATGAGGGGAAATGGGGTGGGCTTAGCTAGTTGCCGCATGTTGAGAGCTTCATGCATTTATGGGAAGGGGGTGGAAATTAGAGAGAGAGAGAGAGATTTCACAAGATCACCAACAACTCTTGCCGAATTTATATACAAAGGTTTAGTTTTGAGAGGGGAGGGAATTGTCGGTGTTGACCTTGACTTTGGGCTTAAATGAAAGAGAAGAGGGGAGTTTCGACTTTGATTTTGGGATCTTGGGTTCTGGGATTTTGGAACTTGTCCTACCAAAAAGTTGGGGTTCGGTGTTTTGTTTAATCAAATATGTGTATTTAGTTGTTGATGTGTACACATGTACTAGTGTGAGTGTGTGTGTTTTTTTCTGTGTGTACAAAGGCGGAATCAGGAATAAATTTTAGGGTTAGCTGCAATTTTTATAACATATACTTATGAATTATATG
Organism: Agave tequilana; assembly: GCA_038442645.1. Lineage (NCBI taxonomy): Eukaryota > Viridiplantae > Streptophyta > Magnoliopsida > Asparagales > Asparagaceae > Agave > Agave tequilana. The sequence goes on along the minus strand of JAVJIF010033681.1, from coordinate 105,052 downwards.
AATTTATCAAAAAAATAAAACAGTATTCTCTGCTAAATTAGGAGTGAAACTAAAAATAAATTTGTTAAAAAGAAATAAAATAGAAAGAGACCTAACACAATATATGAAAATAAACAAAAATAAAAATAAATTTAAGCTAATATATAAAAAAATGGGCCGGGCTGTAACCCGGCCCAGCCCACTATTGGGTCCGCCCATGTTTGTGTGTGTGTGTGTGTGTTTTTACATGCAATAGTGTGTGTGTTTTTTTTTTACATGCAATAGTGTGTGTGCGTGTGTTGGGGTGGGGGGTGTTGTTTAATCAAATGTGTATTTAGTAGTTGATTGGTGTGTACATGCAATAGTAGAGAGAGAGAGAGAGAGAGAGAGAGAGAGAGAGAGAGAGTTATGTTTAATCAAATGTGGGTATTTAGTAGTTGATTGGTGTGTACATGAAATAGTGGTGGGGCGGGGGGGGGGGGGGGGGGGGCGGGGGCGGGGGGCGGAGAGAGAGAGAGAGAGATTGATTGATTGATTGATTGTTATGTTTAATCAAATGTGTGTATTTAGTAGTTGATTGGTGTGTACATGCGGGGACTTGAATATTTGATTGTTTCATTTAGGGAAATGATAAGTCTTTTTTGTTCTTTTTTTTTTGTTGTAGTTTGAGTAACTGAGTGCAAAGAAAGAAAGAGAAAGATACTAGGATTGAAGAAACAAATATATATTTATATACACACTCTCACACACACACACACACATACAGGAAATTATTTTGGTAAGAACCGATTCTCACTGGAGCTTCATCTGAACTCCACAACCGGACACCCCATGGATAATCTGAACTGTTCATCTTAATCTACATACTCTAATTAGGCTATCAATGAAAAATCATGCGATTCCAGGTCTTTTTACTCATGTGTTAAGCGGTTACAGTTTTTTATATTAGCCATAGAATAAAGATGGCATTTGATGCATGGATAAAAAAACTCGGAATCATGTGATTTTTCATTGGTACCTTGATTAGAGTATGTAAATTAAGATAAACGGTTCAGATCATCCATAGGGTGGCCAACCGTGGAGTTCGCACGAAACTCTGGTGAAAATCAGTTTTCACTCGAATATTCACACACACAGAGAGAGAGAGACTTGTGTCATTCTTTAGGATTCGAGCCCGAATCCTTCTCACTCAAATATAACTCTCCGACATTCAAATATAAGATCCACTCCATTGAAGTTAATCTATATTATTTCAAGTATCTATAAATCAAAAATTAAGTGTTTTGAATACTTTTTACCTATCCATCAAGCGGAGAAAAATGAACGGCTGAAAGTAGTAAGTTGGTTAGATCTATGTCTTTAGACATAAAAATTCTCGATCCGGTCATTTGATCATGATCTAAACATTTAAAAACCCCTATAAACTAATTTTTGTTAGGTTCCAAATGTTCTACACCATTAAACTAACCAACTCACTATTTAAGCCGTCCGTTTTTCTCCTACTTGATGCATGGGAAAAAATATTCAAAATACTTAATTTTGATTTATAAATACTTGAAATAATATAGATCAACTTTAATGGAGTGGATCTTGTATTTGAAATGTCAGATGTTGATATTTGAGTGGGAAGGATTCGGGTTCGAATCCTTTCGGAACGACACAATTCTCTCTCTATATACATGCATAAGGATAGACTTATGTCCTTCCAAAAGGAATTGAGTCGAATCCTTTTCACTCAAATTCAACCCTCTGATATTCAAATACAAGATTCACTCTTTTGAAGTTGATTTATATTATTTTAAGTATCTATAAATCAAAAATCAAGCGTTTTGAATACTTTTTGCATATGCATCAAGTAGGAGGAAACTGACAGCCTATATAGTGAGCTGGTTCGTTTAACGGTGTAAAATATTTAAAACTTAACAAAAATTAGTTTTTACGAGTTTTTAAATATTTAGATCATAATTAAATGGCCGGATCGAGAATTTGTATGTTTAAAGATATAGATCTAACCAACTCACCACTTTCGGCATCCATTTTGCGCCACTTGATAGATGAGCAAAAAATATTCAAAACATTTGATTTTTAGTTTATAAATACTTGAAATAATATAGATCAACTTTAACAGAGTGGATCGTATATTCGAATGTCGAGGGTTGTATTTGAGTTGAAAGATTCGAGCTCAAATCTTTTGGAAGGACCAAGTCTACACGCACACACATATATGGGTAAGGTTACAATACACCTAATTGTAACTAAGTTAAGTGACACACACCTCTTTCCACTGCACAAAAATTTTACTTGGTGAGATACAAAAAAGAAAAATAGGAAAATGAAAATTAGGATTTTGAAGGGACAAAACAAGAAAATAGGAAAATGAAAATTAGGATTTTGAAAGAAAAAAAACAAGAAAATAGGAATTAGGGTTTATGAAAAGGATAACTTTGGACTTCACACCCATTACACCACGGGCTTAACACCCCAATCTCAAGAACTCAAGGCTCATATGAAATTTAAATTAAAATTTTTTATTTTTCATTGTCTAAAACGAAAGAAGTCTGAGGCATTACAAAAGTTCAGTTCCCGAATATAACCGATGTGGTACTAAAAGCAGAATTAAAGAAAATAAGTAAACTCGAAATAAACTAAGACAGAATAACATTTGTTAACAAATGATATGATGTCCTAATCAATGTAGAGTCCAATCTTATTACTAGAACATCAACATAAAAAATTTCAAATTTCTTAAACATGTATATGAAAATTGAACATAACAATTACTATTCATAATTTTTTTTGTTCATGTTCAAAACCTGATTTTCTATTGTTTTCCCTACGACCTAATGAAATTCAGATAGCTGCATAAGGTAACTCGGTTGACAATCTGGCCACTAATTTTTGACAATCTTTAGAAGACATAGAGCATTGATCTTTTATAGAATTTTAAGAGAAACAAGGCAAAGAAATTGTTTTTTCTTTTCTTTTCTTTAATGCATTTATGAGGTTAATTATGGATGACACTTTGCAACCTGTGATTGAAGATTTGACTAATTGATTTATTCCTAATATTGAGGAGAGTTCTCAAGTCGGTGAGCATTCAACTCTACATCTGTTTAAATTATATTTTGGTAATCATAATAGAACTTGAAAACAGAAAAATAAAATGAAAAGATTCAGGGTATTACAGTTAATTATTATGATTCTGTAAATCTCACTTGTAATAAGTGATACCTTTGGCCTATGTCTCAGAGTTCATATGTGTATTCACGTACATATACTTATATATACGCATCATCTCCTTATTTTAGCATCTAGATATTAAAAGACTTACTTGTGTACCTATGTATGAAATTTTTTTTAAGAAAAAAAAAAACTAGTATAAACTTTTAATAAGAGGCATAAATGAATATGTTGTTTCTATAAGGTGGTATTTGCAATCCCTCTCCTAACAAGGGGGGAATACCTCTAAAATTTCATTACTTACTCTCCCAAATTTTTGTTTTTGTAGAGTTCTTATAAACTATCTTAAATTAGTTTTATAACTATTTTAATAAAAATATTTATGCATTTAATCTTCCTTCTCTGTTATAGTAAAATGCAAGCTAACAAGACTGGTTTCTTAAAACAAAATAATCCGAAATTATATGCAGACAGAAATCTTAGGAGACCATTACTGTGGTGAATCTTCACCAGACCCTTCTTCTATCTAAATAATCAAAATGTCAGAATCAAATCAACTCTACTAATACAAAATAAAGCCTATACCAACATAACCACAGATGAACACAAAAAACATCAATAATTCAAACAAAACTTGTGGAGTTTTATTATCCTCTTTTGATGCCCATGCAAATTAAAGTACATAAATACACTCATGAAAACTTAACCAATAACCAAATATACAATTTTTTAAGCATGTCACATCCTAAAAAAACAAACCAATACTCAACCTTTGCTTCCAAATCCAGGACTCAATATCTTACTCTAAACCATGTAATCAAGGAAATTAATTATACACACATTGAAAACACCTATCATATTCTCAAGAAATAGACATGCCACCACAATTAGAACCTTCCCATTGATTTTGACATTTATGTGGTGAAACAAAAGATACATGCATCCTTCAGGTGAGTGTTACAGGAGAGGAAAGGGACACTTCTCTTGCTAGTGTGTGTGCATATAATTAAGCAAAGTGATTTGGTGCACAAAAGAAAGGAACCATAGATGTTGCCCAACCCAAGATGAACTTTGTCCTATATTTTTTCATATAAATTAAAAGCACACTAAGATGGAATAAACAAATAAGCTTCTAGAACTTGACCATATTTTTGTGGCCACCACAACTACGTATATTGCTCACCTCTCCAAGTTGCTACAACAAGACAAAGGAGCAAAGCCTTGCAAGCGAAGCATTATTGTGAGAAGAAAAACATGTCAAGGCCCTTTGCACTGCTTTGCTCACACACACACGCACGCACGCACACACCTCTTCCTGTGAGAAGGTGAGGGCTCTGAAATTGGAAGGGCAACCACCAGCTCCTGGTCTTTGGGTCGTTTCTTGTTTTCAGGGCTACATCTGTGATTAGCCATGTCCATTTGTATTATTTATTTTGCTTTGCTGTAGAGAGAAAGTTAAGGTCTTCTTCTGTCTTGCTGTATGAGCAGTGAGAGATGTATGATATGAATGCCATATCTTTTATCTATTTGTGGTTTTACTTTACTGGAAAATTGATATATTTTAGATTTTTCCTTTTTGGAGAGGGTTGTTGGAAGAGTAACAGATAAGGTCATTTTCTCTTTCTTTAAAGTTTTACTGAAAATTTGAATCAGTGGTATTTATTGTTGGGATTTAGGTCGAACAAATAGTCCCACATCGGCTAGACGTGGGGATGGTCTTGGGTTTATAAGGATTTGGGCAACTCCACCTAAAAGGCTAGTCTTTTGGGATGGAGCCCCGGGTCCTTCATTTATTTGATCAGTTCAGTGATGAGTGATTAGAAGTGTGCAGAGACTAATAGATATAGTTAATTAAATTTGCTTCACATAATTGTGAATCCATCAACATAGTAATGCATTTGGTCTTCATATTCATATTCAAAAAATGATGTCAAAACATAAGATGAGTTTAGAAGAAACTGTTTTTTAATCAAAATCTTTTTTGTGTCAGATAATTGTTTCTTCTTTTTTTTTTTAAGTTGACATAGGAAAATTCGTTTAACAAACATCTCTTTTTTTACTGACACTCCTCAAGTCTTGAACTATGACCACTTCTGTCCATGGTTAAATAACTGACCAACTTGCTAGGTCTATTTTATGACTGTTAACATTTAACTTTAAGAAGTTAGAACTAAACTGTAAATAACTAAACAATTCTTATACTAACAAGATTGAATTCTAGGAGCAAGGTTTTGTGCAACAACCTCTTGGTATACTACAGTGACTAGTACAATCAACAAACATTTCTCATGCAAAAAATATGCACATTAGTTTTCAGAAGCTTACCAAAACTACTCGTAGATTAGATTAAGGTTTGGTTCAGTAGGACGTGTTTAGTTGCAAGGAAGTGGGCGGAAGTAAGGAAATGAGAAAGTATAATTGCTCACTTCTCTATCTATCTAAATACCGGAAAAGAAATTTGAGAAAACCCTTTTTCCTTTTTCACACAATCACTTTCTCACTTTCAGGATGCTACAGTTAATTTTGTGGTCATGTAAATCTCATTGTAATAAGTTGTAACTCAAAACAGTTAATTTTGTGATTACGTAAATCTCACTTGCATTCTAATTACAATCTAATTTTATTTTTCTTAGTTAATTTTATTTTAATATTATTTTGCGATCAACTTTGTGGTCAATTTTTTCACTTTCACTTTCACATTGTCATCCAAACACCGAAAAGACATAACATTTTCCAAACTACACTTTCCAACAACATCCAAACACCGGAAAATTTACTAACAAATTCCCAAGTTGCAAAGGGAACTACTACTATTTTCTCACTTCCTCGTCAATTCCGCACTAACCAAGCAGCCTACTAGTTGAATTAGTTCAATTAAAGAAGAGTTCTAGAAGACCATAAACCCCATTAAAATATAATGGAGCATATTAAAATATTAGACGAAATAGTTCCATTGATTATACATGAGCATGTTTGCACCTTGATTAATATCAATCAAATGGTACCAAGAGTTTAATCACTTTAATGACAAAATTTTATGATGTAATGCTTAACTTCTAACTCCCATAATTAATAAGTTAAGCATTAGTCAAGTAGAGGTTAGTAAGGGGTTGACTTCAAACACTGCAGTTGGCCAGCCATCAACCCATCTCATACTATTTTGAAAAACAATATTAAATGTCACACCAAAATTTAGTTTCATCTTTTTGCACCTAGTAAACATCAAAGTAGGTGAAACTTTGGAAAATAAATCATTACACTTGACTCATTTACCATTCTAAAAATACAATCAACCTCGTTCTCATAATTATATTATTAGTTGAACATTAGCTCTCAAGAGATAAAATCAAAGAGCAGTTTGAAAAAAGAGAAGACATTTGGGTAAAAAGGTGATCAACGTACTGTTCTTCTTCTTTCTATATGGATATTTTTTAAAAGAAAAAAAGTGTAAGTCATCCTAATGTGAGTACAGGGAATTTAAAATCTCTGCTGAGATATAAAATAATATTTTGCCTAAGTTTGAACAAGAAATAATCGAGAGCAACCTGATTCTAAGTACACAAGAATACTTCTGTTTGATTGTCGTAATTGGCCGTAATTCGTAAGTTGTAATTGGTAAAGTCTTTTACAGTTGTAAATGAGTTACATGCATGTAAGCTTTATGGTGTTTGGTTGGTAATATAAAGTTGTAAGTAAAAAAGTGTATTGTGCTTTACGATATTTGGTGGTCGTAATGTGTAAGCCGTAAGTGAAAAAGTTGATCACAAAATTAACTATTTGGTGATTTAAAAAGTTTTAATACTGCAAATAAATATTAAAAATGCTAAATATTAAAAAAAATTAATATTAACATAAAAAATAATAAAAACTTGTATGACTACAAAATTAACTGTAACTTGGCTGTAAGTGAGTGGTAATTGAGTTGCAAGTGAGTGACAATTGAATTGTGTAAGTCTTTTACAAATTATGGTCCAAACAAGCGCCGTAATTGTAACTGAGTTGTAAGTCATTTACGAATTACGAACTTTTACGCGAAACAAACGGCTCAGTCCCATCAGTAGGTGTGATGGCGTTTTCTCTTTTTCTAATTTCTTCCATCAACTTTGATAATTGGATATGGACATAATATTTGGAATTCTTGTTTGGAAAATTATAATGAGAAGTTTCTTTTAAATTATTATGAAATTTTAATGATATTTGTCCTGTTGTGTGCTGGAACTTTCCTTGCATGTTCATGCAACAGCAATGCATTAAAACAAATATTTAAAGATATGGCAAAGATTTATAGTTATCGTGTTCCCATGATTCCCACAATGTGAGAATGTGAGGACACAAGCAGGAAGATTCTTACATGCCAAACCAACTCCAAAGGCCTTTTCCGAATAAGTCAAGCTATTTGGGATCCTGCGGATCTATTCTTTTTCCTATTCAAAGATCAGCCCTTTGTCTCTGTGTTTTCACGTCGAAAATTCTTTACAGACGAAGAGATGTCAAAATAGTGTATTACTTCTCAAATAAATCCTACATCTGTATATAAACGCTGGTTCATCAAGAATGCGCAAGAAAAGCACTTCAAATTGTTAATTTATTATCAGAGAAGTGTTGTTGCTAAGATTTATCCTTTTCTAATTTCGTGCAGAACACATGTGTAACACTAGGTCAGAGAAGATAATACTATTAATAATTATTATTACTATAAAAAAAATATTTTAAGAAGAAAATTTCTCTCTTCCTGATTTCTTGATATATTTAACTTTCAAGAGGGTCAGTCACTCATCATACTACAACTCTCGTCAGTGCACGCTTAATAACTCTCTCAAACAGAGATGGAGTCAACAACCAGATTACGAAAAGTTATGTAATACAAAATACATGCAAGGAGTTTGCAGAAATTTTTCTCAATTTACTAAATTATAAAAGGTTATAAAAATTTCAGGAAGGCACGATATCTACATGCTCCATCCCAATCAAGGACTAAAGAGGTTATTCTCACTCTTGAGTATGCTCAACGTATCTTCAAAAACGCCTCTCTTAAAAGCCCTACTCTTATCTGAGCACGCATCACACTCTCTTAAAAAAAAAAATTATTATTACCAGCAAATTGGCCTGTTAGTAATTCCTCTCTGTCTCAAGAAGAGGTTCAAAATTCAATCCTTACAGCTATCGAATTGAGGGATTTAATTTGAATAATTAGTGATAAATGTGTGTACAAATTAGAGAGTGACCTCTATCGCGTCTCTCTGAAAAAAGTATGGAAAAAAAAAAAAAAAACACTCTAAACGTAAGAACATACTAACAATCACAACCATAGCCAAAAAATGGTACCATCTTCTATTATGATGAAAATAACAATAGTACAACAGAGCAGATAACATGGAATATTCCACAAAATTACCAGCACAGTAAATTCAAATTTCTTGATGCATCAGTGTTGGAGCTCACGAACCCTTGCAGTAAAAAAAAATAAAAAAAAAAGGTCCCTTTCACCAGATTTTTCTTGTTGAAAGAAATTGCAAACTACCAAGCACAAGAAAAATTAAACAAGGAACTCTTTTTCCAACATGAGATCATGAAAATTACCTCACTTGATGGGGTTGTCTCCTTCAACTGGGGTTGGTTTCTTTAGGAAATTTCTCAACGTACGTTATTTTATTTTCTACCACAGCTATAAGATTTCAAAATTTCAACAACAATCTTCACGGAGAGGCGTCAGCATCGACGGTAGGTAAGATCGTTTTACACATGGACTTGACCGCCGTCAAAAAAATCGCGTCGGTCTCAGCCTGTGTCCTCACGGCGTACAGAGCTCTCTGAATTTTTCCAAAATTTCACAACCAATACACTTTGTCAATGGATAGCAACTGTTTAGCGTATCCTTTGAAATTTGTGTACGCACGCAAAGCAAAGGGTAATGACTTTTTTTTGGCTTTCTTTTGTTTGGTTTCCATTATTACAGAGTGGAAAATTTTGAAGGGTTGAGAATTATAGACTTAATAAGCATTGATTAATCATTTATCCAAATTAACTGGGAACCTTTGTATCCAATCTCTGAAAGCACAATCTAAATAAAACAAAAAAAAGCATGAAGTTTAAAAAAAAAATTTGTAGTTTTTGGCTTTCAAATTGTCATTAAGGTACAGAAAGAACCAGATAGGGTCACCACTGGTGATGCCGGTCAGAATGTGATATATATCTAAAGTCTTAATAAATCTCTACTATTATAATGAAAGTCTTTATTTACAGAAAATTGGCTTTAGACTCTTCTTTTTTCAATTAATTTAGAGAAAATCTCAATTACAAATTTATTTTCACCTCAGTTTCAATCCATGTCAGTCATGTGGTCCATTTCAAATTGGACCCTATTGTATAACTAACACATATTTTCCCTTTTCTAATTTTATTATTTGTTCAGATCTCGCCGATTAAATTCTCTTTTTAATTTTTTTCATCCATTATTTTTGTCATCTCTACGTATCCCGTCGATCTTCTTCATCAATCATCTCGTGATGAATTTAATCGCTTTCGTGTTCTTTTTCGTGATGATTTTTGAGATCTAGGGTTTGAGTTTTTGATTTGATTTTTACTGAATGATGATGATGCTGAAATTGTCACAATCCTTTTATGTGAGGAATGTGACTCAAGAACTACGATTCATGACCTGATTTTGATTTTGGGAAAATTAAGATTTTAGAAGGAAGTTACACGGTGAGAAAAGAGATGGACACAGTCCTCATAATAAGAACTGCGATCATGAGGACATCAATCATGATCATGAGAACTGCAACATAAGCGCTCTAAAAAAGTAAAGTGAACATAAAAATGAGTTTTTTTTTTATGAGAGGGCTGCAACTTATGATCGCAGTTCTTTATACGAGAACTGCGACTCACAGTTCTGAAGTTGTTATTGGTCGAAGTTCTCACAAAATTGTAGTTCTCACAAATTTTATATTGCAGTTCTTATAAAATTCTTACAAAGTCACAGTCCTAAAATCGTAATCGCAGTCGTAGTTGCGAAGCGTTTTCAGTTGCGATCGTGGTTGTATTTAAAAGTTAAAATGAGAGTATTTTAGTCTTTTACATTTTTGTGATTAAACAATCAGTCAAATACGTGTTTACAATTTAGCGCCCGCAAAAAGAATAAGGCCCATGAGGTTTTCCTAATTAAGTTTTAAGTATAGGTGATTCCACCCAAAATCCCCCTTTATTTACCATTGTATTTTCGTCAAAAATAGCCAACTGCATTCGCGTGTCTACCATATATCTACCATTTATTTTTATAATTAACATAATAATGATAGAATTTTCCGACCCCTATTAGTCTTAGTTGACCGCTCCAAACCAATTTAACATCACAGTAAAAAATTCTACACTAGTTAAGGGTATTGAAATTTTGCTTTGGTTCATCTTGGTGTGAACCCAAGAAACCAAGTATTGATCTAGCATATGAAAACATTACGGACCAAGCCCAGTCCAAAGAAGACACATAGTGAACCCAACCAAACTCACGACTAAATCCAATTCCGAGTCCAAATATTAAACCCGAGACTCAATCAAGCCCACAACTCAGCGCTTCAGAATCTCTCACAGAAAGCTTCAAGAATTTGAACATTGCGACTCCTCCGCAGGGTCCCGGTCAGTTTTTCTACCAACCAAGCAGACACGCACCAACACTTCATTACATCAGATACACCTCTCTTAAAAGAGGGCAAAGTATATGGAAAAAAAATGAAGAGACACGATGAAGAGAGAATTTAGACCCCAACAAAAGGAAGACGAAAAGGCTGCTCGCATTGAATTCTGCAACCTTGTAAAAGTTCAGCTATTAAGATTTTCATGCACCTCTCACTTTCAACAAAATGCAGATGCGTGAATGCAGCAGCATTTCTCCCTTAGAGAAGCAAGAGACCAGCATCGACTTCACATTTCTGCGCGTTACTCTCCTCACATATATGAAAACAAGAATCAGTGGCACAGCTCCTCGCACATCAGCATGTTGTAAATATTAGCATCATTTATACAGCTAGCTCTGATTTGAAAATTAATTAAACACCCGACAGGTTTAGACATCACCACACTAGTCTTGCAATAAAAGGCAAAAAAAAAGGCTCAAAATAAAGGGAAAAGAGTTCAAAAATCCAAAATATTAAAACATACAGTCATCCCGAAGCCAACCTAAGTTGGAAGCACAAATTTTCGTGTTGACGCAACTTTTCTTTTCTCATATGCTGCGGGGGAAACTTCTTTTGGTATTTTTTTCATCTATGTTTTTAGGGGAGCACACTGGGATTTTGAAGGTAATAAATTATACATTTTAAGGTCACAAAATGAATCGATTCAGGAAGATGAGGGGCTAGATGCGGGTTCACCGTGGAGGAAGAGAGAGAATATACAGAAAAATCTTCTTGGCACCTCAAATTTACACTCGCCAAGGGCCACACCAGCAGAGAGCACTCCTGCTATCAAACCATTCAAGCATAATTTACATCTGCATACATTAGATGGTTGGAAAAAATATATCATTAGGGTTAATATTGATCTCTTTTTTATATATAAAAGAAAAAAAAGGAATATATCACAGAAGTTAATATTGATCTCTTTTTTATATATAGGAACTGAACTAGTTTTGGAATAATATAATGTGATGCATTTTCCTTCGCATGAAACGGGACCATTTTGTCATTGTCCCTTTAATATATAGGAAAAACTAATTTGAAATTACTGCATATCAATGAAATAGCTTTTTGCACCTAGCCAATTAAACTTATTGAACCATCTAATATGAGTCATCGTTTAACCTAACAGATTAAAATTGGTGTTTAAAGTTGAGCTCAATTTTTCAGACATTCCACACAAACTCTAATGCAAATGAAACCTTAAAGTCTAAAAGCAAGTATAGATAAAGGCAAGCATTTGAATAGCAGTAAATGATACCTTGTTATCTCAAAGAATGACAAGGGCTCTGTAAAAAAAAATTAACACGCTGCAACAATGTTACGTGAGCATTAAGAAAATTCATTTTGGAAGGAATAAAACACAAAGGACATAAAGCAAAAAAAGCCAGGGTCATTACCTGAAGTTGACCAACGGGGTGCTCTCTCAAAACAACAGGGACAAGTTTAAAACTTTATCACTCAACGAAACCAAAGAAAAAAGCACTGATGCTATCTGAAGACAAGGCTTCCATTCTCCTGCTGTCTCAACCTCTCAATAAGAGATTGGTAGAAGGACTTTAACGCCTTGATATCACTACCCTGCTGAAAAAACAGGTCAGGCAAATAAGGTAAAAGATACAAGCTACATATAACTGCTTAAAGAGCTGTAAAAGATTATCATCGAGACAACGAGCTACAACAAGCCCTTTCTATGATATGCACTGCACCCACGAAAATAGAGTCAGATGTCAGTAAAAGCATTGTAAACACAAACCTTACCAACTTGCTATGTCAGTTGATAACAGAACTTTAAAATAGAGTTGGCATTTGAAAGTACCATGTAGAGAAACAAAACCCTAGAAAGTATAGTTTATTAGAGAAATCTCAGCTCAATATATAGATATTACAAACGGGCATTGGGTTATGGGTAATGTAAATCCAATAACCCAATTACCTTATTATTTATCTAAACTAACACTCTCCCTCAAGCTAGATCATAGATATCTAACATGCCCAGCTGGATACATAAATTAAAAAACACTTGCGGTGAGGCAGCTTGGTAAGAAGGTCCGCGAGCTGCATCGAAGGTGTGAAACAGAAAATAACCACCTTCTTGATCCACACATCTCTGACAAAATGACATTCAACCTCAATGTGCTTGGTCCTCTCATGAAATACATAATTCTGGGCAATGTAGATAGCACACTGGTTATCACAATGCATAGGCATGAGTTCAGGTTGTCTAAAATCAATCACCATCAGTAGATTCTTTAACCAATCCATCTCACATGCAGTATGAGTCATACCTCTATACTCAACTTCTGCACTTAGAGCGAGATCAAGGTTCTAAATATCGGACATCGGAATCGTATCGGATGGGGGTTTTTCATATCGGATATCGGATATCGGGGGAGATATCGGGGATACGCGCGCATATCGGGCGTTCATATTGGACACTATATATAATGAAATATTGATAATTAAGAGTTGATTTAGAGTCATACATATCATCTACCTAATAAAAATGATGTAATATGCTTGCAGAGACAGTAAAAAACAATGTATATTTGCACACAGTAGTGCAATAAATAAGTTATTCCATATCGGGTGATATATCAGACGATTTATCGACCAATATCGGGCAATTTATCGGCCAATATTTTAAATATCGGCCGTTTTTTGCTGCAAACGATATGGCGAACGATTTCCACATATCGTATCGGCAGCAGATAAAAAAAGAGATATCAGACGATATCTCAGCCGTATCGGCCGATATTTAAAACAAGGAGCGAGATACTACATGTTTTTTGCTCCACCAAGTCACAAGATTTCCTCCAACAAAAGTACAATACCCAGTAGTAGATTTCTTATCTCCTTTGTCACAAGCATATCCTAAATCAAAGTATTCAGAGAAACGTACATGTCCATACTTCTTATACACCAGGCACTTCCCTAGACAATTCTTGATATAAGTCAAAATTCTTAGTGCAACTGACCAATGAGCCTATCTAAGTTCATGCATGAACCTACTTAGCACATCAACAGCAAAGGTTATATATAGTCTAGTAACCGCCAGATAAATCAACTTCCCAACCAATCTCCTATACCTTCCTGGATCATCAAGTGGGTGGTTGTCATCAAACCACATCTACATTAGCTTCCATTGTAGTGCTAGCAGGCTTGCACCCTAAAAATCCTGTCTTTTCCAGAAGATCCAGAGCATACTACGAGGCTGTTTGTTTCCTCGTAAAAGTCGTAAAAGTCCGTAATTCGCAAATGACTTACAACTACGGCGTTCGTTTGGACCGTAATTCGTAAAAGACTTCCGCAACTCAACTACCAATCATTTGCAACTCAATTATCACTCACTTACAGCTCACATATGGTTAATTTTGTTGTCATGCAAAATTTGTATTATTTTTTAATGTTAATATTATTTTTTTTAATATTTAACATTTTTAGTATTTATTTACAATATTAAAACATTTTAAATCACCAAATAGTTAATTTTAAGGTCAACTTTTTTACTTACGACTTACACATTACGACAACCAAACACCGTAAAATACAATACACTTCCCACTTACAAATTTATATTACCAACCAAACACCATAAAATACAATACACTTTCCCACTTACAAATTTATATTACCAACCAAACACCGTAAAACGTACATGCATGTAACTCATTTACAATTGTAAAAGACTTTATCAATTACGACTTACGAATTACGGCCAATTACGGTGACCAAACAGACCCTACATGTAAACTCAATTTTTGATGCACAATTTCAATTCCTAAAAAGTATTTAGGTCTCCCCGTGTCCTTGATCACAAAATGACGCCTAAGATACTCCTTTATCTCCAATAGCCCTCCAAGATCACTACCAGTCAACAAAATGTAATCAACATACACCACCAGAACTACAATACAGACTTTGTGTGCCAAACGAAGAGAGAGTGATCTGAGTGACATCGGTGAAAAACCAATGCCAGATATGACAATGCTAAACTTCTCAAACCATACCCTTGGACTCTACTTGAGATCATATATATATATAGTATTTTTTAGATGACAGACCTTATTCTCCCTCTGAGCAACATAACCTGGATGTTGCTCCATAAACACTTTCTACTGAAGGTCACCATATAAGAAGGCATTCTTGACATCCAGTTGGCATAAAGGCCATGACAAGTTAATAGCAACATAGAATATAATCCTAATAGAATTCATTCAGGTCATGGGCAAGAACGTTGCAAAATAATCTGTCATACGTCTGAGTATAACCTTTAACCATGAGTCTGACCATATAGCAATCCACTGATCCATTTGAGCGATACTTCAAATTAAAGAACCAACGACATCCCATAACATCATCTGTGGATATTGACACCAACTTTCAAATTCCTCGAGAAACAAGAGCATCCATTTCCAAGCAGGCATCAATAAAGCCTCCTCAAAAGACCTGGCTATAACGCAAAAGACAAAGATAGAGCAAATTGACAAAACTTTGGGTTTGACAAAACTTTGGGTTAAGATGATCATAGAAAACAAACTTTGAAATAGAATGATCAGTGCAAAACTGTTTACCTTTTCGAATGGTAATGAGAACATCAAAATCAGAGAGAGCTACTGATGGTTGAATAAGACCATCTACCAGAGAGGGGTTGACCGGAACTGATTCAGAAACAGAAACTTTTTGGCGATGAGTGTAGACAAATTAAAAATCCTTAACGGGCTCCTGTACTGGCGTTGATGCATGTGATTCTGAAGTATCTCCAGGTGGCACTGGTGAAGAATCAGCAGAAGCAGGTGCAGGCAAAGGCACAAACAGTGGAAGAAGAACAGACGCGATGTAGTACCAGGAACCAGTGGAGAGAAATATGGAACAAACTTAAAGAACGTGACGTCGGCAAATACGAAATACTTTTTGGTAGAGAGATTGTAACATCGGTATCCTTTTTGAGTTCGAAAATATCCAACAAAAACACATTTGATAGATCTAGGAGACAATTTGTCTAATGCAGGAGATAAGTTCTGGACAAAACAAGTACAGCCAAACACCCGTGGAGTCATGGAGAAGACACTTTTGTGATGGTGGAGACAAGAGAATAAAATTTTTCCACCAAGGATAGATGAGAGCATCTTATTAATCAGATGACATAATACAGCATCGAACCATAAATATTTGAGAACATGTCATATGAAACATTATGGTCCTAGCAACATCCAAAATATGCCTATTTTTGCGTTCAGTAATTCCGTTTTGTTAGGATGTATGAAAGCAGAATGTCTGGTGAATAATCTCATTTTTCGAACAGAAGATAGACACATCATTTCTAACATACTTCAAAGCATTGTCAGTCCGAAGCACACGAATTAAAGTAGAAAACTGATTTTTTATTTCATTGAATAAGAGTTCAATGACATTAGAAACTTCTGACTTCTCTTTTAGTAAGTCCAACCAAGTCATGTGAAAGAAGTCATGAATAAAGAGTAAAAAATATCTAAAACCTTTAATTGAAAGGAAACGACTGGGACCCCAAACATCAGAGTGGGCTAACTCAAAAGGAGATCTACTACTAGTGACTTGACTTGGATAGGTAGCACGATGATACTTATCTAACTCACAAGACTCATATTCTAAAGAAAAAAATAGAAGACACAACAGGAACGACAGATCTAAATTTTTGCATCAAAGGATGACCCAAGCGCTAGTGCTAGAGTAGGACGGGATTAAGGTTGATTTGTAACCAAGCCAGCAGGGGTCACTCTGTCATCCAAATAGTACATATCTCCTCGTTCACGCCTCAAATCAATCCTCCTCCCAGTTGACAGGTCCTGAAAACACAATGAGAAGAGAAAAAGGTAATTTTGTAGTTATATGTTTTGTAAATTGATTGATAGATAAGAGTCTGACAGAAAATTTTAGAACATATAGGACATCAGTAAAAGTTAAAGATAGAGTAGCATGAACCCCATCGTCCAAAACAGCTGAATGAGAACCATCAGCAATTTTGACAGAAGGATAGATATGTGACAGATTTAATGACATAAATTTTTCTTTACGACCTGTCATATGGGATGAGATCCTGAGTCTAAAATTCAGGGCTTTGAGAAGAGGCAGTATAGGCATGCATACCTGAAGAGGATGCATGAGTTGCTGAATGGCCGTTCTGAGAGAACTCTAGCTGAGATAATCGATCATATTTCTCCTGTGATAGTATAGCAGTGGAAAAACCAGGACGAGTAGATGGAAGAGTTTGAGTATCACATAGGGCATGAGGATCAGAATTAGCTAGTTGTGCCCACTCGGGGCAACCAAACTTCATTTAGCACTTTTCAGAGATATGATTATTCTGACCACAGTGCGCACAGTGCCTCGGTCCCTTATCACTCTTCCACCAGAAAAATTGTGTCCTGCACCAAATGAGCCACATCCTCCTTCAAAGTCGTGTCTGCAATCACGACCTCTACCACGTCCAGAGTACATTACAGACTGATCAATAGGTGAGGCAGAGGATACATCAGCTCCAGTAGAAACATGTATGCCTCTGGATAAAGTGACAGTTAACGTGAGATTACTATCTCCTCCCAGTATCTGATCTCGAAATTCGAAACTGCGAGATCTTGACGATACCCCCTCAGTGTTGTTGCATCGGTTACAGCAGGTTGATGTATCTCCAACTCATCAATTAGACCCTTAAGTTCTCTATAGAATTCGGTCACAGACTTATCTCCCTGTTTTAACTCAAACAGGCGCTCATAAATTTCAAAGACACTCGAATGATTTTTCTCATTATCATACATCACCTTCAGGGTATCTCACACCTCCTTTACAGTAGTTAGGAACATGACACTATTACTAACTTTCTTCTCTAAACTGTTGAGGAGTCGGGTCATAACAGAATAATCTCTAGTAAGCCAGGTCACATTAGTGGGATCTATAGCAACTGGTGGAGACTGTAGTAGATGAGTCAGTTTGTTCTGAGCACCAATGAATATGCGGAACACTTGAGTCCATAACAAGTAGTTATAACCATTCTACTTCACCATAATTCCCAGTCTTGGGTATAGAAGTCTCAACTATCGATGATGAGATCAGAGTGGAGGAAGAACTCATATCACTCGACATTGTAGCCAATTGAGGATAAATACCAGAAGCAAGCAGTTGTAGTCTGAAAGCAAATCAGATTATTCCTGATTTAATAGTTAGAAGGAAACATGATGAGGACATCACGCAGTTCTTTATCTTTTCATGCCTTAGCTTATTCGGGAGAGTTAGTATTTTGTTTCAGCTTTATTTATAGTAAGTGTTTTAGTTGTATTTGTATTCTTTTGTGGGCGTTTAGTACCACATCGGTTATTTTCCGGTACTTCTCTTTTGTAAAGCCTATATAAGGCCCCTAAACTATTGGAATAACTAATGAATGATTAAAACTTTTCCTCAAATTATTTGTTAAATTCTTGAGTTCTGCTGCTCTCGAGTTTAGGGTGAGAAGCCCGCGCAAGGGGTGGAAACCCAAATCTTATCTTGTTCGCAATTTAAATTTTGGTTGTGATTTGAAGGTGATTGCGATCCAGGTGGTTTTACATCATTTTGGTATCAGAGCACCGGTTTTCAATCCCCTTCAGATTTTTTCTTTTTCCAAATTTTTTTTCAAATCTCCCAAACCCTAGATCTATCTCAACTCCAGATTTAGATCCATTCAAAAAAAAAAAGAAAAAAAAAAGAAAAAAAAAAAAAAAGAGAAAAAAAAGGAAAAAGATTTCACTGTTAAAAAAAAAATTAATTACAGTGAAAATTCTCTCTGAAAAAAAAATCCAAAATTGGCACTGTTCATCTCCTCCAGAATTGCGACGCCTACTGCGCAGCCACCACCGCTTCCAGGGTGTCGCCGACGCCAGAAAAGGCCTCCAGTGGCCTCGCCGTCGTCAGATCTCAACCACCGCCACCGTCCTCATCTGCAACAAGTCCACCGCCGCCATCATCGCCAGGGAACCGTCATCAACACCGCGTCCAACATCGTCGCGCCTCCGCTCGACGAAGAAGTCGCCGTCGCCGTCGCCTTCCACAAACATCCGATCGACGAAGCATCGCCCTCGCCGCCTCTTCCTCCGTCGGAGTTTGCCGCCGAAGAAGTCCCCGCCCTCGTGATCTCATCATCCCACAGACGCAAACCCCGCCAGACTGTTCCGACCTTCGCCGGAGATCTCCAACGTCGACATCCTTCTCTCCTCGCCACCGCCTTCCAACGCCCCTTCAAAGATCGACGCGATCAGACGACGACGGGATCGCCTCCTTGATTCTCCGGCGAAATCGACAATCAGCAGGAGCCTCAACGCGCTGACATCTCACGGTTTCGTCGGGCTCCCATCGCCGGCGATAGCTCCTGACCGCCGACATCAGATCTCCACCGCCGCCGACAGCCTTCGTCTGTCGCCACCACCGCAGTCATCTGCCTCCGATAGAAAGTTCAGGCGTCCCCGACGAAGTCAACGCCACTTCCCCGCCGATCGGATCTTCCTCTACGACACCCGATCGTCGTCGGAAATCCTTCGTCGTCACCCCTTCGCAGCTGCCGCCATCTCCGCCGACTACGACCGCCACCTGCGTCGCCGTCCGCTGCCGAGCTTCGCCGCCGCTTCCTTACCCTAGCGAGCGACAGCGAAGAGGGTAGAAGGGCCTGGGTGCTGTTGGGTTTGATTTTAAAACCCAGCCCGAAAACTATTAAATGGGTTGGATTCGAACCCATAAGGTGATTTGAGTCGGATCCAAACCACCAGACCAGACCGGTTGGTTCAGAGTGAATCCAAACCAACACAGGCCCGAGTCAGTGAACAAGTCAACTCGGCCGAGTTGACTCGACTGAGTCAGCACAGTCCAGAATCGCAGCAACACTTCCGACGGCTGTTCCGGACTCGTTTCAAGTCCGAATTGACCCGTTTTCGAGGCAGTGGATTCGTGACGACCAGTACTACGCACCTACAGCAGTCTCATTCCGGTTTGAGTTACGGTTGCCTCCCCAGGTTCAGCTCAGCGCACCAGAGTTTATTCCTACCCAGGCTAAAGCCTGATTGGCTCCATTCTCGAGGTGATATCCTAACTTGATCTAAATTGTTAACTGTTAATTACTTGCAACTACTACACGGATTGCTATAATTTGTTGGTAGAAATACTATTTGCTTCGATCTAGTGGTTGCATCTTTTCATCATTTTAGGAATGCATTTTATTTACATTTAAAGCTTAAACTTTAGGGAATTTTTGTTTAGTGCATGCATTTAGTTTAACCGACTTTAGGGCCCTCCATTGCATCTGCTTGCTTGCTTGAGTCATCATGACTAATCAGCATTATATGGACTCTCACTTAGACCAGCTACACAATCTGCATCAGGGTCATATGTCCGTGCATGAGTACATTATCATATTTAAGGACTTAACCCTTCGTAGTGAAGTGAGAGAGCACCCTTCTGAGACTCTAACTAGGTTTATTTGGGGTTTACGGCCTAAAATAAAACATGCTATGATTACGGGCCCCTACGTCCTAGACACCGTTGAAGATGCCTTTGATGTGGCCTTAAGATTGGACTTGACTTTCAAGACGCTGGTCAATGCCAAGGTCAAATGTTCTAAATGTAAGGGCTATGGACATTATAATTATCAGTGCCCCTCAGAGAGTCAACATCTTAGAACTGTGCCCACTGATGAAGTTGACGATTCGAAGACTGTT
This sequence comes from Agave tequilana, assembly GCA_038442645.1. Lineage (NCBI taxonomy): Eukaryota > Viridiplantae > Streptophyta > Magnoliopsida > Asparagales > Asparagaceae > Agave > Agave tequilana. The sequence continues at coordinate 84,507 of JAVJIF010033681.1, read as the reverse complement.
GAGGATGTCCAAGTTTCTTCTAAAACTGTTAACATAATTGAAGACATGGCAATTGATTCTGTCACACAGATTATTGATGAAATTCATGTCTTCTGATAGTGCCAATGATGACGTGGACAAGACAGTTGAGCCTAATACACCCACTGTGCCTAACCGACCATTCGAGTCTCCTTGTGTTGAACCTAGTTTTATGATTATTCCTATCAATTCATCTTTTAGGGAGTCACCTGAATTTATTGCCAAGGTCCAGCAAATGGTTTCTAACACTTTTTTTTCGGGTTGTTTAGAGTTGGTGCCCGAGTCCTCTGTACCTCCATCTTTAAGTGTGTGCCCTTCTAGGCATATCATATCTCTCATTCTCCCATCGTTAGGAGTTATGCTTAGAATACCTAATGCATTGCATCTGCCTGTTGCACATATTGATGATATCACTAGGCTGATAGCAATTTGTAATAAAACCTACAAATTTGCTGCATACCCATATAGTATTTTGCAGGAATTTACAGTTGATAACAGGGTGATTGCTTACGAGTTGGATAGCCCGTGGGATCCTAGTATCAGCTCCGTTTTCAGCCAGGATGATGCACCTCGCTCTACTCTCTGTCCTTTGATCGTGCTGCTATCTCCCCCACCGATCTGTCATGGAGACCAGCTCCTCCTCCGCCACCATGGTCTCGACATGATGTTCCCATGCTGCTGCCACGACCACCACCTTGGCCCAATTGAGATCTTCATGAGGAGAGTCCTCATTCGACAGGGTCGAGTTCCTCCCACCCCGAGGGAATTGATGAGGACATCACGCAGTTCTTTATCTTTTCATGCCTTAGCTTATTCGGGAGAGTTAGTATTTTGTTTCAGCTTTATTTATAGTAAGTGTTTTAGTTGTATTTGTATTCCTTGGTGGGCGTTTAGTACCACATCGGTTATTTCCCGGTACTTCTCTTTTGTAAAGCCTATATAAGGCCCCTAAACTATTGGAATAACTAATGAATGATTAAAACTTTTCCTCAAATTATTTGTTAAATTCTTGAGTTCTGCTGCTCTCGAGTTTAGGGTGAGAAGCCCGCGCAAGGGGTGGAAACCCAAATCTTATCTTGTTCGCAATTTAAATTTTGGCTGTGATTTGAAGGTGATTGCGATCCAGGTGGTTTTACATCAAAACAAGGATAGGCAGAATGGAAACACAAGAGCAGTTAAAATTCAGAGTAAATCAGATTAGATCAGATTAGCCATAGAAATAAGCCAGAGCAGATCATAACCACGAAGCAGGAAGCTTTAAAAAATTGCCTTAAAGAGTCTATGAAGACTCAAAAATAGCCTAGGAAGGTTTGGCAGAGGCCGATCTAATCCGTGAAGGACTCGAGATGCAGCAACAGGACTCAAAGCATCACTCAGGAGGCACTAGAAGCCTCGCAAATCATCATCAAGCCTCAGGGATGCCTCAGTTAGGAGCAGTTGAGGTTGAACAAGGCTCTGTTGAGCATAGATAGGCTCTGGTGAGCCCTGGACAAGGCCTCTTTTGAGACTGGATAGGATCTGTTGAGCCTAGGTAGTAGTCGGTAGGCTCTGTTGAGCCTCGGCAGGGGGGAGGCCCAGTTGGCCTTGGGGGAGGTGCAAGGGAGATGCGGCGGCTTTGGAGGAGGTGCGGGGGAGATGCGACAGCCTTGGAGGGGAAGGCTAGCTTCTTTTTTTTTTTAAGATCAGGAAGGAAAAAAAGTAGAAGAGGAAGAAAAAAGAGATGGCTAGGATTTTGGATGCTCTGATACCATGTAGAGAAACAAAACCCTAGAAAGCATAGTTTATTAGAGAGATCTCATCTCAATATATAGAGATTACAAACGGGTATTGGGTTATAGATAATGTAAACCTAATAACCCAATTACCTTATTATTTATCTAAACTAACATACCAGACCCAACTTTAAATGAGACTGAACTCAAAACAAAACAAACAAAAACTTGAACATGTTACTATATGTATGTACAAGTGAGATACCAGGACAGTTCACTTTTACAAAATGTTATCATGTCAGACACGCAAACACGAGATCACACTTGGGACCTATGTCCCACTACCGAACACGGCTCGTGTAAAAGGAAAAAGAAAAAGGAAATAAGGTATGAGTATATAATAACGGAAAAAGGAGAAAGGATTAGAAAGAAAATCTGCAAAGGTCACAAGGAGGGAATCGAAACAAACAAGTGCTAAAGATTGTTATGCTCTTGACAGCTTATTGATCCACCAAACCATGGACTTAAATATCTATTTATCAATCTATTCTACACACACAGACAGCTGTTCTTCTATTCTATTTTTTAAAATTTGCCACATCAGAAACTTTCAAACACTCAGACACGTGACATGCGTATCCTGTGTCTAGGTAACACATACCAGTGCAAGTGTCACTGGAGCACAGTGTGAAAACCTCTTTGTGTGAGCAAGAGGTATGATGTTCAAACCCCGCCATGGTTCAAAGACTCGGCCGAGTCGGAGACGATTCGGCCGAGTCGTATCCGTTTCGGCCCGCTCCGAGACGAGTCTGAGTCCCGAGTCGGTCGACTCAACTCAGAGGATACCGACTCGGCCAAGAATCGGAGTTGACTCGGTCGACTCGGTATTATGATGATGATTTTGTGCCTCATCACAATTTAATATGAAAATAACTATATTAGCATGTAAATGTAGTTTGTGTAATTTACTATATTGTGCATGTATTTTGATATGCTTATACCAACGACGCGTGTATTTATACTTTCACTTTATGTTTAGTGTGCTAGGCGATATATTTTGGACATGTGATACATGAATGTAGATGTCTACATTTTTTTAAGATTTGTCGTGATTTTTTCAGAATTTTTTGAGCTTTCTATGTAGCGTTTTGCGCGTATCGCTCGATACCGATCCGAGTCGCCGAGACCGATCCGTTTCAGTGCCCGTCGAGTCGGCGGCCGAGACCGCAACTGTGAACCATGAACCCCGCTCGCACCAGGCTCATTCTCTAACAACATTAAAAAAAGGCACAAATTCAGCAGGTTTAACTGCTTTCAAACAGTATCAGAAATCAAACATTTGCCCTGCTATTCAAAATTGTTGATGCAAGGGATAGAAAATAAAACCATGCAAGTGAGGTGGAGGATTGGCACATGAGCTTTAATTTGCTATCCAGCTTTATTTGAGTTGAACATAAATCTCTGTAGCAAATTTAGACCATTATCCTTCTCTTATTGAATATTGTACTCTAGTAATCTTAGCCTGGGATAATTAAGGATTTGCACTATTTAAATTTTACAGCCAACTAGCTTGCTTACTACGGTTTTTTTATAGTCCTCTCTTGTTCATAGTTTCCTTGGCCAAGAACCTCACAAGTTGAGAGGGTTAGCGTCAGGTAGCTCAACAACGGGTAATAAATTTCTGTCCACAGCCTACAAAATTTTTAATGGGAAAAGGCAGATGATGGTGGTGATGATTTACTCACAAGCAGAATCTACAGTGTTACCATGAGTATGCAACCAAAAATCTGTATCATATGAAATTTATGTGTGCAATTCATACGGAAAATCACTGCTATTAGTCACGCTCTTCTATTACTTAAAATACCAGGGGTGGAAAAGATATATGTTTCAGAGTACCCCTGTTCATCATCTGTGTGCAAAGAATGCCCTACATGTGTATATAAGCAATTAGGATTGTGATTGGAATACGTAGTGAAAGTAGACGAAACTTCGGAGATCAAAGAACGGACGTCCATAAGAAGTTGTGCATAGTTAAGTCGACTTATACTTGATATGGTCGACTTATGATAAGGATTACTCGACTTATACTTTGTATAGTCGACTGCGTCTTGCAAACAGAAAATAAGGGTTTTGGATTTTTGACAGATTAGTCGACTTATCCTTATGTGTGGTCGACTAATAGACATGATATAGTCGACTAATATCTGGTCTGGCTGATTTCTTTTCTAAATATGTTTCCAGTTTTGAGTTGGATTCGAGTTTCCTTTCTTCTGAGGCGGTGATCGTTCGTATTGATGGAATTTGTATAGGACTAGGAGGGTCCTATGATCTATAAATAACCCCTTGGGGGTAGCCTTCAATGTATTCAATTAGAGAGAGATTCGTGTGAGAAGTTTTAGCATAAGGGTTTGTTGTTCTAGGCTGCAATCAAAGGACTTGTAATCTTCTTAGCGAGATGTGTAAGTGTTTCTTATTGTACTACCCCAAAGTTCAATAAAGTTTCCCCCCTTCTCCCGTGGACGTACACACGATTTGTTTGATCGGTGGAACCACGTTAAATTGTGTGTTAGTTTTCTATACGTCGAAATATATTCTTCTCTTTTTCTTCTTGTTGCTCGTCGATCCTGTGTTGCTTCCGCTGCACCACCCCGGCGATTGGTCGTGGGGGCCATCTGTTCACAACAACTGGTATCAGAGCAAGGTCAACGTAATGTCTGCAATCAAGTTCAATATTTAGAAGTTCGATGGTGTGATCAATTTCAGCAGGTGACAAATTAGGATGAACGTCATCTTGACCCAGAGTGGGTTGAAGAAAGCACTACTCGGGAGGAGAAAAAGCCTCATGACATGAAAGAAGTTGGATGAGAAAGTCTTGAAAGCTATTCAGTTTTGCTTCGCGGACAAAGTGTTGGATGAGTTTTCTTCAGAGAAAACAGTATCTTCGCTGTGGGAGTGACTTCAGGACCACTATCTGAAGAAGTTATTGGACAATCAGTTGATTCTGAAGCAACGTCTCTTTCTTCTCAGCATGCATGAAGATACACTTATCAAGTCTCACATCGCAGAATTTTCCTATATTATCAATGACTTAGATAAGATAGAGGTTAAGATAGAAGATGAGGATCAAGCACTTCTATTATTGTGTTCTTTACCTTCTTCATATTAGAGCTTTAGAGAAGTTATCATCTATAGAGTCAAATCAACTATCAAGGTCAATGAGGTCAAAGAGTATCTGCTCAAAAATGATAAAATTGACAATCAGTTGACGGGTGAGTCTCATCGTGATGATTCCAAACAAGTTCACTTTTCAAAGGAGAAGAGTAATAATGAAAGTTCCACAGGTAACCCAAAACACAAGAATTTGGTGTGCGATTGATATCATAAGAAGGGGCACGCTAGAGCTGCTTGTTGGATTCGAAAGAAGAAACAACAAAATGCTAATGTCGCTAAACTGACCGAAGGGGATGAATATAAGTGTGACATTCTACCCGTTACAGACAGATCGGTCAGTAACAAAGATGAATTATTGACTTTGAATATCCACGGCATATCAGTTCCAATAGGAAGATGTTCTCATATACTTCGGTTCAATGAGGAAAGGTCATAATGGGGAATTCTACTACGAGCAAGGTGATTGACGAAGGAACAATCTGGCTTCGTTCTCATGATGGATGCATCACTACTCTTCAAGGCGTTCGTCATGTTCCCGAATCAAGATACGATCTCATCTTTCTTAAAGCCCTACATGGAAAAAGGTTCAATTTCAGTTCTGAAGGTGATCTTATGGAAGTTTTCAAAGAAACCCATGTAAAGGCCGAACATGTCGGCAATGTTTATACGTTACAAATTCAGAGGTTACAGTTCGTGAATTGTAGTTATCCTCGACTTCAAGATCGGAGGTTGTAGAACAATCGGAGACTACGACGATTTTGAGCTGAAAGGTTCAGTTTTACCCCGAAAGAAGATTGAGACTAGGCGGCGCAGACACACAACAAGAAAGTCCATATCGTTACTCCTATGGTGGAGCAAATTCTCATATATCCTGCGTGGATCAAAGGGATCATTGAGTGATTAAGTTCAGGTTGAGCCTGAACTTGATCGACCTAATCAAGTTGTGAACCCATGATGAGGTTATAGAGAAGAGGGAGTGAGATAGAGATAAAGTCAAGAGTTGTTCAATTGTGCATTGATGTGAGCACATGGAGCATGGGGCTATTCTAGGATTGGACTTATTCAAGTCAAGAGAGAGAGATTGTTAAGATTGTTACTGGAATATATCGTGAAGGTAGACGAAACATCGGAGATCAGAGAACGGACGTGCACAACGAGTTGTGCGCAGTATAAGTCGACTTAACTTGGTATAGTCGACTTATGATAAGAATTAGTCGACTTATATTTTGTATAGTCGACTGGTTTTGCAGACAGAAAGTAAAGGTCTCGGATTTTTGACAGATTAGTCGACTTATACTTATGTATAGTCGACTAATAGACATGAATTGTAGTCGACTAACTGGTTATTTTCTTTTCTGGATCTCTTTCTAATTTTGAGTTAGATTCGAGTTTCCCTTCTTCTGAGACGGTGATTGTTCGTATTGATGGAGCTTGTATAGGACTAGGAGGGTCCTATGGTCTATAAATAACCTCTTGGGGGTAGCCTTCATTCAATTCGAGAGAGTTTCATGTGAGAAGTTTTAACCATAAAGGTTTGATGTTCTACGCGGCCATCAAAAGGCTTGTAATTTTCTTAATGAGAGGTATAAGTCTTTATTATTGTACTTTCCCAAAATTTAATAAAATTTCTTCCTCCTTCTCCCGTGGACGTACACATGATCTGTTTGATCGGTAGAGTCACATTAAATTGTGTGTTGGCTTTCTATACTTAGGAATATCTTCATCTCTTTTTCTTCTCGTTGCTCGCCAATCCTGTGTTACTTCCGCTGCCCAGCCGATTGGTCGTGGCCCTCGCAGGGGCCGTCCATTTCACTTAATAGCAAGAAGACAGAAATGCGGACATGATCCAACTTAGAGCAATGGTTAACATCCCTGCCTGCCTCAACCATTTAAATATTGGTGCTCAACCACCACTCGCTTCCTCTTTTTTCTCTTCTACCTAGGCAATAGTTGCCTTGCGAAGGATTGCAATTCCAATGTAGTGTATCATTTGTATGCCTGCTGAGTTCCAAACGTTGCCAACAACGCCACCACCAACAATAATAATAGTACTTGCCCAATCCAACATGAATTAAGAATAAAATATTACTGCAGATCCCAACAAAATGTCAGACAGGATTCTGTTTAGGCTTGGGGGATAGATATGAGTTAATGTCAGGCCCAAACCAACCAACTTGGCCAAGTTGCAAAGGTAGCAGTTGCCACGTTTTTTTTCAATAACGACCATATCAAAAGAGACTAGACTTTGAAACATATACACTGTTTTGATTCTAAATAGCTGAAGTCCGTGAAGGATAGGATATTAGAGCTCAGTTCAAACCACTCCTTGAATTACTTTTTATGCATGAAATTTCCTTCGTTGTGATACATTCATTGAAATATCATGTCAAAATGATGTATAACAGATGATAAAACTAAGACAAAAAAGTTAATGCTTCTGGTACCTGGAATTTTTGGCAGTACTGCTCTGCTAGGTCTTGCGGGCAGTGCGCCACTAAGAGAGTGTGCGACACAAAATGAATAAGAAAATCATCGCCAAACTTATCATACATTACTTTTTGAGCCATCACAATTTCCCCAAAGAGAACAAGCTGCAAAAAAAGGAATAGAGAATCATCCTTAAAAAGGAGTAAAATAAGTAAGATGGACAGAAATGAAAGAAAGTATAAACCACATTGCAGCATCAAGAAATCAAAAGGAATAGAAAGAATGTCCTTGATAATAACATCATATGAAAATTTTAACCAGCACATGTAGCTGGAAGAGCATGATGAAAATGCGGATTCAGTTTAAGTTTTGTTCCCCCAAAAAATTTAGTTTGAATCGATTTCTTTAGTTTCATTAGTTTCGTTATAGGTTTAAGAAATTATTAGAAATGATAGTGTCAAAAAATATTAAAACCGCATGTTTATATTTTGGTCAATGGATAAAAATCAAGAATTTTCTATAATGTATCATAATTAGATCATAGATTGAGAATTATGATATGTGTGTGTGTATGTGTGTGTACAAACTTGGCTACTTCCAGAAGGATTTGAGCCTGAATCATTCCCATTTAAATTCAATGCTATGCTTGATAGTCGGGATTGTGCTGGCCACCCTGCTACTCCATGCATGTGGGTGCCCGTCGTCGCTGCTGCTCCATTTACTATCACTAAGATTTAGGTTAGATAGCAAAGGTAATATATGTAGAGCTAACTGGGTTTTGGTTTTAGTTTTGAAATTATAAGTCCAAACCCATTAACTTATATGTTGAACTAATGTAAAACCGGTTTTGAACTTATTTAACTTATTTAAGCAGTTTGGGTTCAGGCTTCAGGGTCTGCCTAAAATTCGTTGTAACTTTTCTAAGTGGTTTTGAGTCGCAAACCTGGCCCAATAACTCAAAAAAAAACGGGTGTTAGTTAAGAGCCTGATCTCCACAGAATAAAAAGGAGAGCATGTCGTTTGGTCAAAATCAAGGCTTCGAACCCTATGATATAGCATAAGGTTTAACTTTTAAGCACATGTAATAATCAAAAGTCACACATCTAGGAAATCAAGATTACACCACCAGAACAAACACACCACACACACAAGCCCACATACAATCCTAGTCCTGAAAAGAAATAAGCATCCTAATATATAGTCCATTAGATCTGAAGTCTTTCATAAACAGTACATGGCATCCGTGGGGCGGGCGGGCGGTTGGGTGGGTGGATGGGTGGGTGTTGGGTGGGGGTTCGAATCACCTCCAGCGTAGTGAATGGTCAGTCCGTCATAAGCATACTATTTAAAGTTCTTTCATTCCACATTTTTATCTCCTCGCCAACTTCTGCATTACATTGGTGATCACGAATGTTCTCCTATTATATCTTTCTCCCAAGAGTCAAGACCAGCAGTATTTATAACATCTGACAACCTAGTAAAGATCAGCACTTTTCTTTAAAATATCACCATAACATTAGCTATACCTTTTTCTTAATCCATGACTAACTCTGAATGGCCTTTGAGTTGATGGGATTTTCAAGCTTCCATTAACTACGTTTTATGACAAAGATATTAATTTTGAAGAATAAAGGGTCTATTGGAGCTACGGATATTTTAGACACGGAAGTTTATCACTAAAGCTTGGCAAAAAAAATGACTATTTCAGAATTCAAAAGTCTCCACTCTTCCATAACTTCAGTAAAACACCATCCATAACCATTCTACTGTTCTCAACACCCTGCCTACGCCATGGTGCGGCAAAACCCCAAATTACCAAACCCTGCTCATCCTCCTTGGGACTAAAACCAACATACCACATTAGCTTGGGCATTCTTGAATACTCCACAGATGATTTTGAGGCCATTAACCATTGAGTTAAATTCATTCACAGCTTCACCAAGAGACAAATGTCAGAATAACTATAGTTTGAGGTCCATGAATTCAATCAAGCATCATAATATTATCAAGTGTCTGTTTATAAGTGCCAAGACGGCTGTTTAAGATAATGCAGCCTGATCATGCAATCAAAGGTTGGATTACACAAACTAATAAAGATTGTATCACAAGGAACAGACCAAACAATCAAAAATGGTAATTTTGTAATTTATAATAGATGAGTACAACAAGTTGATTAGACTTTACCGTATTTGCATCACGAAGCTCAAATGACTTGTCAAGAACACTGTAGAAACAGCAATTTGATGCAAATTTCTCAATAATAAAACTCCGGAAGCCAGGAACCTAAAAGGTTATAGAGAAACCACATAAGCAAGCAAATATATGATTAAAATCAGGTTTTAACATTTTGATCGATTTGCTGGAACAGTTTCTTGAAAGGGTGGAAATACCTTATCTTCACCATTATTATTTTTTGTACACCAGTCTTTCACGAGATTGACAAAAATCTGAACACACATCTGAAAGTGGACACAAATTCATCAGAGGCCGCTATCAAAATCCAACTTGTATATTGTATACAGTAATTAAATTTGCCTGCGCTTCAGCAATTGACAAAGAGCAGATAGTGAACTATTATTACCTTCCTCACAACCGCGTCTTTGTGACTGCAAGAAGTTAACAGCAGCAACTGCATTATAGCATCCAAATAACCTCTACTATTTGGAGCAAGGAAAATTGAAGAAAGGTTGTGTGTTGCCATAACATGAAGAAATGTATATAATGTTCTCTGCAATTCTTGCAATTCACGGATTTCCTGAAAGATTCAGACGACACAGTGATGCATATTAGCAAAATATTTATAATTTGGAAATAACATTTAGTGTCAATTCCCCTTGTGGTTTGTACAAGTAAACAGAAAAATATGGAGTTAATAAACAATAGGCTTGGTCTAGAAACTAATCAGCAACTAACACAATTAAAATATTTTGTATTATTGCAAAATCTCAAGGAAAACCCTAAGAACAAAGGATAACAAGGATTTAAACAAAATCTAAGAACATAAATCACAAGAACTAGAATGGAATTTATGGTGATCATTTGAACTAACAAACGCTCAATGCTGATTAGGAAAGAAGACCAGAAATAAAGCTCAACTTTCTACTTTTTTGCCAGGGAGTGCCAATCTATGATATGTAGGACACCACACCACCGAAAAATGGTGTGTCCGACACCTTTGGACACAACAGAGTCCATCCGTGTCAAACACTTCTCAAAGTGCAAAACCTTTATTCACCTTAAGAGCATGTTATGCCCCCCTTTGATAAAAGCTAATGGTACATTTATAATTTTACTATTTTAAGTTCTTTTATATGTGAACAACAATAAATTACATACATTTATATGAGTTAAACATACACTTAAGCAGAAAAAACACACATATAACTATTTCCTTGTGAGGGTGTTGGAGGATTGATGTCCAACACCCCACGTACATCTCAGAATATGATACCCGTGTCCCTTTCTAAAACTCATAGGCTAGAATTTGATCAGAGAAGATCTCACACATAATCACTTGAAGAATCAAATGTTGGAAAAGCTGGCAATGACATGAAGATGTCCTTTGAAGTCACAGATCACAACCAAGACTGTCACACTAACAATCAAATGGAGGATTTCTTCTTAAGAAATCATTAATATATCACATGAAAATGAAAGTTATATTTCCATAACAACTCAATTCACCCATTTTCCAATAATCCCAGTGTGAACAAAACAATTTGAGCAGATATAGCCATGATCACTGTGATAATCTAGCTTGTGTAAACATCCTTACCTCAGTATTCGAGCCAGGACCCGAAGGAAATGCATCACTTGAAAGAGTATTGAATAATCTACTTGCAATGGCAGGAAATATCTCTTCTAACATACTCGCAACAGAAGAATTGAATTTGCATATAACTTGATTGATTAGTACTAGAAACTCCACCATATCTTTCGGCTGCAATCATCAAGAATCAAATATTAGAATAAAAAACCTGTTAGCATACAAGCAGGACATAGTTTAGAATTAAGATAAGGAAATGTAAGTTTATGCTAAACTAAACTCCACCAAACAGGATACTCGAGAAAATCAAATAAAAGAACATGCACAAATAAAATTGTTTCTGAGATGAAGATATGTGAAGGACATAAGATTTTCGTTGCCATACCATCTATTTAAACAAACAATGGAAAAGAAGAGATATTAAAAATGTACCTCACTCTCCAGAAGCAATTGATTTAGTGCCATGGGAAGGTAAGGGAAAACTGATGGTCCTAAAATTTCAACCATGCGATGAAGAAAGGATGTAACCTGCAGTTGGTTAAATTAAATCAGAAACCATACTGCATAAAGAACTAAAAATTTAGAACAATATAGTATGCCAGTTACCTTATTGCGCAATGGCTTGATATTTGGAAATGTCACAAGGATTTGAAGAATAACATCCAAAGTCTGAACTCAAACAAGGATAGAGAAACTTCAGACAAATACTTGACAGTCAACTAGTAATAATATTTTCTATCCACCTTCAATGATACAGGACAATGGTTGGTTCAGAATGTAATACAAAAGTACATCAACTAGACTGCACGCTTAGATGTGCAGCACAGTAAAAACTTGAATCACACATATGCTGCCACATGTGTGAATGCATAAGCGTGTGCAAATGCATAAACAATAATTACAAGTGCATCAACTTGCCTGCTTAAACATGACACCAATAGCTGGACGACTAGTTGTGACGAGCCGCTCGCTAAAACCCTAGATCATAAGACAGCGCATGGTAAGCTTACAAAGTATTTGACAATGAATCAATCTCCTAGACAATATTGAGATGTTTAAAAGGAGAGCGTTGAGGTTGGAGAAGTGAAGCTATAAGCCAGTTAGAAAAATCAAAAAAAAAAAATGTGCAAGATCAACTGATAGTCAAAAATGGAGTTTCTTAAGAAAGAACTGGATAACAGTTTTTCCTGTAATATTAGGAACCGTTGAAGCTCAAAGACGGGGATCAACCTTGCTGAGAGCATTCAGTGCCATGATAATCTGTTGGAAGCGCACAACTTTCACTGAAGATTCTTCCAACCCCTGTACTTTTGCTTCAAAAAGCAGCGACTCGACCTATAAGTCAAGCACCAATCATAACAAAATACTTAATGTACTACAGATGATACAGTTCCAACTAGTAAAACATTTGATTGTGTTTTCAAGCTCATCTTCACCTGTTGACATAGAGGGTTGAGAAATGCTGCCAAATACTCTGATTGCTTTTCTGGTAAAACATCCTCCATGCCGATCAATAGCCCAATTGCCTGCAACCAACAGAATTTATGTTCCTAAATTAAACTACATATAAGAAGACAGAACAACAATATACTTCAAAAATTAGCAAACTTATACCTCAAATGTGTGACTCCCATCTTCAGAACCAGAGCACTTCAGCTCTTTTGATGACCAATCTAAACACGTATAACGAGCCAGTGTATCTTGCAGGTTCTGCCCACCATGAGATACCCAGAACTAAGCATAGTCAAAAGTTCAGCGTTTAAGATTAATTTGGTTAAGGGTGGAAGTTGGGTAAAATTCGTGAGACATTGGGAATAAAAAAATGTGAATTACACTTTAAGCTAAAATGAGAAGGTTAAACTGCTAAAAGCAACGAAGTCTTGGAAAAAAGATGTTAGAAAGTCAATAATAAATCTTTGCACGGCAAGCAATACAGCAACACTATTCACAAATTTATGGTGCCTTTGGTACATGAACTGGGAATAAGAACAAGAATAACTGCAAAAAGATCATATTACAGAAGATAACAACTTAAACATTATTTTGGGAAGATGCTTTATTATGGCAGTCGTTGTGGTTATAGATTTGTCTTTATAAATATCATTTATCACCTGTTCTTCACAGATGGAGGAGTGTCTTTATACAAACTATATCCCTATGCGTCATCTAATATCCAAAACAGACCAGAGTCAATTGTGAAAACTTTGTCAATTAGTCATGCAAAGTTTCAAGGATATTCTTGAATCCTATTAAGGTATAGTTTATGAATAATGTAACTAGTGAAGAAACTTCAGAGAAACACTACAATAATATTATGTGTAGTTCAAACAGTTTCAAATGCAGATTCTGTTGCTAGAGAAGGCAGCACTTGGAATGTCAACAGTGATGAAAACGTGAGTAACTAAAATAAGGGAACTGTAAGGGATCTATACCTGAACAATTGTTTCTATGAAAGGCACAAGCTTTGCCTTCAGTAACTTCACAGCTCTCATGAATAGATAACTAGCCCGTCGAGCCACATTGATATTTGGATGGTGAATTCCCCTCTCATCAAGAAATACAGCCAGCACACTTGGAATGTACTGGGTATTCTCATTGACAAACTTCAAATATCTAGTGATTGTCTCCAAATAAACAAGTGCAACAATCCTATGAGAATGGCAAGAGAACCTAACTGATAACAGCAATGCGACCAACTCAGCCAACAAACCACTTCCAGACTTCATCTCTTCTTCGCTCACAGTCTCACCCAACTGATAGAACAAAGAAAGAGCACCCTCAACTTCCTCCACATTCTGATGAGAAGATGTGTTAGCAAGCAAATTCCTAATAAATAACTTCGTGACATCCGGAGCCACCCGGCAAACTGAACGAAAAAGAGTGAACAAATCCTTCCTATCTTCACACATCTGATCCTCCTCTTCTTTACCCATCTTATCCGGGATATCAAGATTCCTTCTATAGCTCGGGTCATACTGAACCCGGGTATGAATCAATTCCAGTATCCGACCAATATAAAGCACTTGTTTCTGTGATGGAGAAGGCTTCAAAGCAGCAACATAATCCGACAAGAAACTAACTACATTCCCTAAATCCACTTCGTCAGAGTTCTCCATGACATAGAAAAGCGAAGGCAATGACTCATCAACAAGCTCCATCCCCTCATCTGAACCCAATTTCTTATAACAGTCCAAGGCTTCCGCCGCATACCCTGTGATCAAAGACCCAATCTTTACCAGAAAATCGGCATCTGCAAACACTCTGCCCAACAGCGGCTTCAGTGTTTGAAGCAATGCCAGCTTCGACCGGTGGTCCATTCTTTTCAACACAACAGCGAGAACACAACCAGCAGCAGTGGACCTCAAGCTATCTGGTAATTCCGGTGATTGTACAAGATTAAACAGCAAAGGCAAAAAAGCATCATTGGCTACAAGTCCAATATCAATCCAAGACACATACTTTCTCATAGTTTCTAGAACCCCAGCAGCGAGATTAGGATCAGCAGATCTATACAGATTTGCTGTATCGTAAAAGAATGAAACAATCTGGGGAACGCACTGACCCCTCATCGCATCCTTAACGCGAGCCGCCACCGCATTCTCATCAGCGGATCTCGGGTAATCCTGGCTGATCAAATCATCGTCCAGCGCCGACAACAGCCTGGAGAAGAAGTCGATCGCCGTCGGGCTGGCCGACGAGAGGTTGGGCATCAGCTGGATGAATGGCGACGGGAAAAGCGAAGGGTACTCCAATCTGATCAAAAGGCTAGTGTTTGTGCCAGCTTATTCTTCAAAAAGGGGGGAGAGCCAGCGACCGACGAAGAAAGCTCAACCAGAGACGATCGCAGAAGGGGCAAATCCGCCGACTGCGAGAGAGAAGGGTAATGGTGGTAGAGAGAATCGTGCAGGGTCTGAAGCGACCAGAAGTGGACCGGGATCAACGAGGATCGATGCAAGAGATCGAGGCAGAGGCGGAGGAGAGACGAAGGGTCCGTCGACGACTTGATTTGGTTGATGTAAGCGATGGCCTGAGAACGGAGGGCGGGGTCGGGGGTTGATGACGGGTCGTAGGTTAGCATGATGGCTTTCTCGAGGTCGTCCATGGCGAGAGGTCCAAAACCCCAGTCAAGCGAAAAACCTAGAAACCCTAGATTTGGGGTGCGGTGCGGGGTTTATATTAGGGAAGCAGGGTGGGATTGTGGATCGGGTGCTTTTCGGATGCGGATAGGATTTGGGTTCCCTTTTGGGGGACTTGAAGCCGAAGAAGGAGGAGGGATAATGTAGGTAGGGGGATTTTGTCGGTTTTTTTGTAAATTTATTTATTTACAGGCGAATTTTCATTAATTTGTGGAGATTTTTGCAGCGTTGGAACCGGGAAGAGAGAGGAGGGGGCAGCGGGGGGTGGTGGGGGGAGGGTTTTACGAGGGGGTAAATTATTAAGAAGGACTAAAAGTTGGAGAATATTAATATAAGGTCCAACGGGGGGAGTTCTTTTGGGGGGCCAAGTTAAATAACGAGAAAGGGCTATGACTGTGCTGATATTTATATATGGCCCAGAGAGAGAAGTTTATTGGCAGATTTTTCTTCTGCTTGGGGACCAAGCCAAAGCATAAGGCGGTGAATTTTTTTTTTTAGCATGGAGTCCTTGGCCGCCAAGTAAATGCCAGGTAGTCCAGCGCTTTCGGCTCCATGAGCACACCTGCTTCGCTTTCTGTGGTGTAATCCTGGATTCGAAGCTCTTTATGGATATATTATTTCAAATTATTTCGATTTTTTTGAGCCGTGGTTGACTATTTAAAAAAAAAAAAAAAAATTTCCCAATGCCAGGCAGAGATGGAAGAGGAAGTGAGTCAGCCTTGTGTGTTATATATAAGGGTTGTTTGTTTAGGCGAAAATGTCATAATTTATAAATGACTTATAGCTCAATTACAGCTATGATATTTGTTGCGCAACTCAACTACCACTCACTTGCAACTCAATTATCACTCACTTAGAGTTAATTTTTAATATTTAATATTTTTAGCATTTATTTACAATATTAAAAAATTTTAAATCACAAAATAGTTAATTTTGTGTTCAATTTTTTTACTTATGACTGACACATTGCGACAACCAAACACCATAAAACACAATACACTTTCTCACTAATAAAGAAAATATTACCAACCAAATACCATAAAACTTTCATGCATGTAACTTATTTACAACTAAAAATATGTTTACCAATTACAACTTATAAATTACCACCAATTACAATAACCAAACAGACCCATATTCCATGGTGGTCTGATGAACTGTTTTCTAAGGGGGGAGGAAAAAAAATTCTTATCTTTCTTTGTTTTTTTTTTAGTAAGTTATGATTTTGGATTGTTGCTGGGTAGAGGATAGAAAAGAGGTCATTTGGGCGTGTATTGCATTTTTTGTGTTTGTATGTATTGGCAATTGGACCACTAAGGGAGCTTCCCTATGAAAGAATCATACTCGCGTACTTTCTGCGTTAAAAATGACACTGGATTTGAATCTCTCTACTGGTGACAAGCAAAGAGATTTTTCCTAGTTAAAAATGCATGATTGTATTATTGTAGGCTTATTACATCACACTTAAGCGAACAACGTGGAGACTAAAATGATCTGTCGTAGCTCATTATAATTCTCATGCGCACAGTACTGACAGTTAGGATTCTTTGCCGGCTGTTTTTTTTGAGGGAATTCTTTATCTTTTACGAGAGCTTTTTTCCTTCAATGTGAGGGTTTTTCCTACATTGGACCTGCATAATGCATTGAAATTAGTTATTTCACTCCAGTGCATCTCTACTGTTTATATAATTTGTATTTCTCTCTGCCTCTTAATTTGTATGTGTATCAATATTTGTATGAGTCTACTCATACATTTGTTGAATATTTTGTGTAAAAATTGTTTTTCAAAACATGAAAGAGTTTTCAAACTATAAAACACACGCAAACACACACTTTATTTTGTCACTCTAAAGTCATATTTAACATTTTTTTATCTAATTAATTTTCTATAAATACAAACTACTTGGACTTGAATTGGATCTGATCAATGTAGCTAAAACTTTTGGTCTCCCTATACTGAACTTGAATAAGTCTCTTGGGCTTCACTTATTAATAATCAGTGACTTTTAGGTTATTCTCATTAAGAAATAGTGATTCTTAGATTAGATTCATTGAATCTGGACAACTCTCCTAAGTTGCACTCATTAATGACCGGTAACCCTTGGGCTATCCTCATTAAGCGACGGTGACCCTTGGGCTGGTCCAAAAGTTCAATAAATAGGTTTTCGTGTAGTCTATTAAGATCATCACCAGAAAAATCAAAAAACAAATAGTTGGATAGTCATGAGAGTGCAATTACCTAGTGCAGAAGTATGTCAACCCTGTCAGTAGAATCTTGTCCTCTATCAGACCGAGAAGGTCACTTGTCTAAACAAATCTAAAAGATCACCGGAGTATCTAATTGGTATTCACCAGAAAACTTCAACTGTCGTTCCTGTGGACAATTTGACTTTTAAGATCCTTACACTGAAGTAAGTCAAATATTATTTCAAGTACTGCGTGCAAGTACTAACAGTGACTCTCCTGCAGAAGCCTTAGATTTTCAATCATAAAGAAAAACCTCTTCTCTCCAGTTTATTTATTTTTTGTCTAACACATTTCAGTCCTTTTTATTATATTTAAATGTTGTTCGTAGAATACTTTTTTGCAAGTCAAGTGCCCTTGTCGGTTGTCGGAGGACCTCGGTAAAGGTTTTTTTTGCTGGCACCCACCCATTTTAGAGTGGAGTAGCCAAAGTGTCTTATTCTACTCCTATTGATAGCCTCGGCTACTTGATTTCATGTATGGTCTCAAATCTGTCAAAAAACCTCTTTTTTCTTTTTTCTTTTTTCTTTTGTTTAAGTAGATCTTCTGCTCCAAGACACTAATTTTGATGTTGGAGGGGGATTAGGTTGGGTCCAAAACTCGATTTCCCCAATTAGTCTTCGTTTTGCAAATTTTAGACTTGTTGGAAAAGGGATCTTGCCCCCACTGCTCATATCCTCAAACTTGCCAAGATACAAAAATTATACACTAATAGTTATTACCACTATTTTATTTTTTAATGTTACCACCACTTGCATATGAATGTCTTGAACAATTTTAACCTTATTTCTTGTTGAATTATTTGATATATATTGAGCATTAATAAAAATACGAGCATTTTTTAGCCTGTAAGTGTGAAGTATTAATGAAACAAACAAACATTATGGGTGAAATATATCTTGGAATGAAGTCAAATTGTGAACTTTTTGAGAGATTCGAATCTCTGCAAAATTGTTTGTAGTCAATTTAGGAATCGTATTTCTGACTCCTTTTTTTCTTTTTTTTGGAGGGAAGGGTCGTAGCCTGTTTATTATAAAGCATTGGTTTTTGAAGAAATGCAGAGCTCATCCAATAAATGAGTTAACGACATGGGCTGCTCGCCATGGGGTAAGTACTGTTGTATTGTTGACACACTGTATTAGGCACTTGGCACACAGTGCTCGCCTGTCCTGCCAGCTGCGGCCCAAGGCCAAGAAGGAGAGCCTCGGCCTCTGTGAGAATAGGGCTGCCACACCAGCTGGTTCATCAGCGACCTGTAGACATCAAAGTTGTTCGTGCTATCGAACTTCACCACATCGATATTCGATGGGTGAATATTAATTAACAGTGTTCACTGTTGATTGATTGGCTTCGGCTTTAACTCTAGAAAACCAAATAAATTATGCGAAAAACCAACAAAAAATAGATCCAAATAAATAGATTGAAATTTTACCTCCAACTGAAACCCTATACGAGTTTCCGAATGATCTACCCAACTCAAACAAACTCCCCACGAACCTGAAAAATTCTGATACCATTTGTTGCGTCATGTGGAGGTTCAGAACTAAGATCAGAGTTACCGATAACAATCACAATAGAAAAGAACAAAAAACAAATAGAGAACACAGGATTTAACGAGATTCGACAATTTGCATACGTCTTCGGGACAGAATGGTAGGAGATCTAATTAATCAAATGGCCAACACATGTTACAAAGTAGGATACAACACTCTTCAATATATGACCAAAGAATTCACGAAGAGAATAAAACTAAAACTTCTGAAATCGGATCAAAAACGAAATCAGAATATAAATAGAAAATTGTGAGCTGCCGGTGGACCAACTCTAATGACGGTGCATCTTCTTTTATATAAAAAAAAAAGAGTAAGGTTACAAGTGTGAAGTCTCTAAACTGTTCTTGACAGCTGCCCAGTATATCCGAGTTGCTTTCATCTCGGAGTGACCTTCAGACTGCTTCTCCAAACTAATGCTCTCGAGCTGTCTTGTTCTCAACTCCGAAGTGACAGGGGGCTACATCTCGGAGTGTCTCCGAGATGCCTATCTAAGATGTCTCTCCGACAGTGAAACTTCGAGATCGCCCAAACGCCTATGCCTGGGTGTTTCACCTTCGCTCCAGAATCTGCAGAGGGGGGCTTTTCAGAATAATTTTGGTCCGAGGGCTCTGACCTTGAGCCCTGGGAGGGGGGCTCCCTGCCCCCTTCCAACCCCATGACGACCTGACCATGCAGATCGATCCAAATGACCCTGCATCGGACGACAAATTATCAAAGTAATTTTAGGCTCCATAACAGAAGCTGATCACATTCCAGAGCTGGCTAGGACCAAGGCTGCTAGGCCGTGGCAACATTTGACGGCTCTGGCGCATTTTATCGGACCCTTGTTGTTCATGGCTTTGACTGTTGTCTGCTAAGAATGGGTGTCGCTCGAACTCCCACTTTCAACGGCATTTCCACACATTCCACAATAAATTTGACCCCAATGCAAACTTATCATCACTTACTCCTCTCACCCCAGCCACTTCGCAATGACCGTGTTGATGTGGTCGCCGGCATTGATGTCGAAGTTGATGTTATGGTTGGTCCAGACACCCGCGACCTTGGGGCGGTGCCGGAGGAGGAGGTGAGATGTTGTCTCCGCCTCTGTTTAATTACAAAGCGCGCACGCTCCATCGATTCCAGGGATCACCCGAGCTCTCCTTGCGTTGGGCATGAGAGCTTCATTCAAACTTTCTTCTCAGAAACAAGAGCTTCATCCAAACATCTCCACACAAAGTGGAGGAACTTGCGTTGATGGTTCTTCCATGCATTGACAGAGCAAATGTGCAAATTCCAAATTAACATAATACTCAACCGAAGATTAACAGAGTCAAGGATAGATACCATCATAGAATATATTTCGAGGACCATTCCTAGAAAATTCATCTATAATTATTTAAATCATTTCATGCAATCATCAACACACATTCTCCCCTGTCATTTTTGCTCACATGATCTTTGTGCACACCCTGGCCTACACTGATGCCCCTCTTCAGGTGCACAATGCTCATCAGCAGAGCAAATGTATAGCCCATCAAGTTCACACTCTTTCCTCACTATCACAGGCTCCTCCCTCTCAGCCCCAACACTGTATCACCCCCGTCTACAGAACACATCAGACCTCTGCATCACATCCACAAATTTATCCATCCTCACTCCCATCTTCTCTCTTAGCCCAATAAACCCCACATTCCTATTCTTTCCCAAGTGTGGCAAGCTATTGTACTTGAACAACATCATCTGTTCGATCTCCTCAGTCGCAGTCTGTCAGGGTTCCAGGAGCGGTATTGTTACGACATGTCAATGTCCACCGAGTCCTCAGTCTTGCCGAGTTAGGCGTTGGATTTTTTTTCATGAACCTGAGGAGGAATCTAGAGTAGCGATCAATGCCACGGAGAGCAGTGGGGTTTGTCTCGCGGAGCTTCTTGACGTTGGTGAGGAAGCCAGTGATGTTGGAGAAGGGGATGCTGGCTGTGGTCAGGTGAGCGAAGTCGGCATGAATTCGTGGATCCCATGCGCAAACAGTCTGAAGGTTGTCCTCAGGTGCATTCAAGCACGATCCTGAATTAATGCATCCAATTCATTTAGTTGTAGAAGTAATTAATGAAAGACTATTAATTCTACATTCTTGCATTAGAAATTCATGTAGCGAATTAACCTGGAGCTTGCATTTACTGGGTAGCCCTCAAATTCTACGCTGTTCTTCTTATTGAGGCCCAAGCCCTGTGCAACTGCAGTTCTCATTCTCAATTGGCCTGGTGCCAAGCATATCAGGCTCGCATTCCCTGTGATCTCTGCTTGATTTTCTGGCAGAGGAAATAGAGGAGTCAAATAAAGAACATAGGAAAACATATGGTAAACAGAATAAACTCATGACTAATTAATTAATTTAGGCCTATTTTCTCATTCCCTAAACTACCCAGAGAATGGGAGATTATCAAGAATTAATAGCAAGACGCCGTGCAAGTCAGAGAAAATGATAAACTTGAAAAATCATCGCGAACACGGATCATGATGGTATTGAGACACTACCAAAATCGTCACCAAGGGCAAAATGAGCGAAAAGGAGTAGTGAGAGAGAGGAGATCTAGATCTCTTTTAGCTCGCTGGATAGATGCATTCTGCGTCCCTAACAATGTGTTATCTTTCACCCCTTCTCCTGGTGTCGAGACTGGAACCATACCGATAGATCGCCTCGCCTTGTGACGGGTACCAGTTGAAGTCCTCGTGGTAAGTGTTCTTTCCAAATGGTCATCTTTCATCAGTTTGTAGGTGATTGATCTCCTGAACATTGGCTCCAATTGGATAGTAATCTGTTTGTCACATCAACAACACACATACATGGTCGTTAGCTAGCTCTGACTACATGTAGTTTTTATTATTGATATGGAACCATAGTGCATGTGGTTTAGTTTGACAATTTGTTCCTGAGATACAACAGCAAGGACACCAAGATGAACTTTTGCCCAGGATCACCCCTGTTTAAGTTCCACAATCTGAGCATAATATCCATTCACCGGAGTTCGAGTTGGGACCCCCAGTCTCATCCCCACGATGTACTCGTGCACTGTTGATCTCCTCCAGAAGAATGAGCTCCTGTGTGCCCCGGTCCCGAGCATGAGCCCGAGCCAATACTACGAATGCGCCAGGGCCAGCCTGCGCGCGGCCGCAGCATCAAGCAACTCACGCAATTTGATCCCGCCCTCCACGGTCATCCGATTAGGCACAGCATCGACGCTCACCGCTCTGTTCAGCCTCTCCGAGCTGTTCAGCAGCCCGGCTTGCAGGTGAGAAGATAAAAAAAATAAAGTTTTTATAACTGAATTGGGGAGTATTGTTCCTCATATCGAAAATACATGATTCACTTGACATTATCGGCAGATTTAGAAAGAGACTTCAGATGATTTTGGTGTCTACGTAAAAGTCATAGACAGCTAGAATATCTTTGAAGTGGTTTTTTGTCTCATAAGAAACGATAGAGATATGATAATTTAAAGTTGAGTCTATTTTTCACTTTAAGAACAGTTTTCGAAAGATAATATAAAGCTTTTGAAAAGCTATGGCGAAGTTTTCGAAAGCTCTAAGACAAGTTTGCTATTAGGAAGACACCTTTTGAAATCTCTGGGTCAAAATTGGTGAATTCGACCCGAATTCATATTCTGTTTCAAATTGAATTCTGATTTTGTTTTTGACTCAAATACTGGGTATTTGATTTTCTTTCTCTACTCATGAACATAGATCCTTTACGATCAATTGAATCTCGTTGTAAACCGTTTGATATTTTTGAACCTTCTGCCTCGAGGATGTAGGCAAATTTTTTAACCTCATTAAATCCTTATTCTCCTCTTTTCTTTTACCATTTGTGCTATATTTGTGATTAGTCTCTTGGCATGTTCTCGTTCTGATCTCAACAACAATTGGCAGTGCTTCCACATAACGTACAACAAGTGGATACTTCAGATCTTGTGTCAGACTGCTCAGGCCACCAGGGCCACGACAGCTTGGGGATGTTGTGGTAGTAGGCAGTGACCATCTTCATGTGTTGATTCTTAGAAGTCACGACCGAGATAGTGAGGAGGAGGTTGTGTTTGGTGTACGGGTAGGCGACGACAGCAACACCGCAGGTGGAGCATTCTGGGATGGCACCAAAAATGTTGATGAGGTTGTTGGAAATCCAAGCAAAAAGGAAGAGGGACACCAGAGAATAGTCGCTAATCACACGAATAAATAAATAAAAAAAGAGAGTGAACATAAGATCTATATCTTCGGGGCAAGAGGAGAGAGTTCTTATTCAATTAATCAATCAATTACATGTTACAAATATTGGGAAAAATACCCTCCTTTATATAGCCAAAGAAACCACGAAGAAAAGAAAATCAAAAACATCCAATTCGGATCACAAACGAATTCAGAATCAGATTTGAAAACTGGCCGCTGCAGCCTCATTAGTCGACTAGGAAATATCCTAGTCGACTAATAACCCCTATTAGTCAACAAGGAATTTGGCCTAGTCGACTAGTCGGTAGTGAAACAGATTTTCTAACTCTCTATTTGTATCATTAGTTGACTAACCATTGCCTTAGTCGACTAGCCTGGGTTTCTCCTGTGCAATTTCATCCTCCTGTGTAATTCCATCATTGATACGACTGATATGCTCGTTTTTGACACCATTGATTGCAACGATTTTTGGCTAACCTTCAATAGAGTTTTAAAAACTCTATCAACAAGATTTTATCCTCTCTCCCCACAGAGGTTGTAGTCAACCGTGCCGCTCTGGCAATGGACCGCTCTGGCGGGCAAGCAATGTGTGACCATTGCTAGTGAGAAAGTGGCTAGGGGCAGAGCTAGCATGATTTGGCTATGTTGGCACATAAATGGCATCATTGTTGAGTCTGAATGATAGCTTATGGGATTCGGGGCTAAGAAGTTGTGCAGTTTTTATTAGTTACGGATTGAAATCAATTAGTCCGGCTTGTGTACGCAATAAGCTTGAGGATGGATACAAATCTCTAAAAGATTAATAGGGGTTGAAAGTTTATTAGCTTTAATTAATTCCTTCTGATTTGCTCCTTTTTGGACCTTTTTGTGTGAAACTTTTGGGGACTGGCTGCTTCAGTTCTCTTTGGAAAAGGAAAGGAGATGGGGATATTTTACTCCCTTTGTGGAATTTTCTTTCTTTCTTTTTTTTTTTGACAAAGACTTGTGCTTTGCCATCTGGAGAGGGAGAAGAGTGGGAACACTATTTGGCAACTCCTGACCGGGCTTCTGTCTAAGCAGTGTGGAGCTCACCATTAAAGAGGTTGTTTTGCAAATTTTTATGTGGGCTTCACCAAATTGATAGGACAAAGAACTCTGCGGTAAAAGTGTTCTAAGAGGGAGGAGAGTTTCATGAAGAAAGAAAAACTACTCCCTGAGGGGAAAAAACAGAAAAATTATAAGTATTTTAATCAGTGAATTGATACTTGATTTGCTTCCCTTACCTCAGGAATACCAATCTTTAAGTAATTAGCTTATAGGTATCTCACGTTATGAATACTAATAGTTAGGTAATTAGCTTATAATATATGTTTACTATATTTTAGTTTGAAACCAACCCCCCAATCTCTATAATTATAAATAGGGAGAACTTAACCAAAATACCCTACCACGTTTTCTTTTTCACTTTTCATTTTTAGGAAATACCTTGTTGCATTTGACATGCTAGAATTCATTTGGAAATCAAGATTCTCATATGAATGTTCGTGTTTGATATAAACTTAACTCAACATTTCCGAAATTATTCGTTCGTGTAGGCATCAAATTCTCTCATTTTATAGTAAAATAATGAGCAAGGATTATCCCCCTAACTATGGACTTTAGGAATAATGTTAAAACAGACTATTTTTAATGAATCCATAACTAGACTCAAGAGAATATCTAACCTCCCATGCACGGCATAACTGAACCTTTCTAAGATAGCAAGTGATTAAGAATTTTTATCTCCATTTGAAAACTTCCATAGAAAATAGTAAATATTATTTTGTTGAAAATCATCAAATAAAATGTACCACATACATTTTTACTGTGACAATATTTGAACATAAAGCTAATATATTCTTTCCTTAGTTTTTGCTCACCGGACCTTTCTGCAAACCCTAGCCTTCTCGTAGACCAACCCTGGCCTGCAGAGGTATCCCTCATCAGGGGCACAATGCTCGTCAGCAGAGCAAATACACAGCCCATCAAGTGCACACCCTTTCTTCACTATTGCAGGCTGTTTTCCTCTCAAACCCAACACTGCATCGCTCCAGTCAGAAGAGAACAACCCTCCCTCATCAAACCTCTGCATCACATCCACAAACTTATCCATCCTCACTCCCAACTTCTCTCTCAGCCCAATAAACCCCACATTCCTATTCTTCCCCAAGTGCGGGAGGCCATTGTACTTGAACAACATCATCTGCTCGATTTCCTCCATCATGTCTTCGTTCAGTCGCGGTTTGTTGGGGTCTCGAGAGCGTAGTACGACATGTCAATGTCCACTGAGTCCTCAATCTTACCAAGGTAAGCAGTGGACTTTTTCATGAACCTGATGAGAAATCCGAAGTAGAGATCAATGGCGCAGGGAGCGGCGGTGTTTGTTTCGCGCAGTTTCTTGACGTCGGCGAGGAAGCTGGTGATGTTGGAGAAGGGGATGCTGGCTGTGGTTTGGTGAGCGAAGTATGCGTGAATTCGTGGATCCCATGAGCAGGCAGTCTTAAGATTGTCCTCAGGTCCAGTTAAACATGATCCTGGACAACACTGATACGTTCAGCTGAAGTAAGAAAAAGATGTTAATCTCATATTAAAGGTGGACCAATAACCTTGGTTATTTGCATTGGATTCCTGTTAAAGTTAACTGATATGATATTATGCCCATATTAAAGTCACATTTATATAGTTTATTTAGTCTCTTGAAATATAAAGGGGCCATGATGGAAAGGCTTTATTTCAAGGGGTCTAATTGCAAATGTGCGACCCACTTTTCTCCTCCTGTAAAGAAATAAAAAAAAAACGCTGATTTTTATCGCGTGTCGCTCCATCAGAAAAGAATAGAGAAGTTTTGAGAAAAGAAAAGGAGAAGAGAAAAGAGGATCAATTTGCTTTAGGGTTTGCAGGATCTTCTTCTTCAATTCATCAAAGGAATCAAGGTCTTCATCCAACCTTCTTCAATGGCTTCAGGTATAGTGCATTTATTATTGCTCATTTTATGCATTTGATTATCTTGAGTTGTATGTGATTCATTGATCCATGGTCTTTATTCCGCATATAATTTCTATTTTTCTAACATTTGGTATCAGAGCCATGATTAAGAATCAATACAACTTGGATTTAGGGATTATGAAAAGTTAGGGTTTTGATTTACAATTCATAAAATTTAGATTTTTGATCTTTTAATTGTAGAATTTGTAGAGGATCTTATAGCCCTAATTTCATGTTCACATTCCTCTAAGTATGCAATTAATTTGAGATCAAAATCAAAGGAATTGAAACCCTAATTTTTTTGTAATTTTGGGATTAAAAAAAAATCGTCGGAGCAGGAACTGCAATTATATAACTGCTTCGTCGACGATTAGTCGACTAATCAAAGTTTGTAGTCGACTAATCCCTTTTCCAGAAAGTTTGCAACTCTCTGTTTGCTACAGGAGTCGACTATATTTTTAGTTCAATTTATGACTAGTCGACTAATTAATGTATAGTCGACTAATCATATTTATTAGTCGACTAATTCGATGACCCGAGAATTGAGAACTTTCTGTTGGATTCAAGGGTCGACTAATTAATTTTGTAGTCGACTGATAATGTGTGTAGTCGACTTATAATCTGGGTATAGTCGACTAATTTCTTTTGCCCTAGTCGACTAGACCTAAACCTATAGTCGACTAGACTTGACCCTAGTCGACTAATAATTTCTTGTAGTCGACTAATATTTGTTAATAATCAATCATTAAAGTATGTTACACATTTAAGCTATTGTGTTAATATAGATTGATACTTGGTCAAGTAATGTATTGAGATATTATGCCTTTACTCAAATAAAAGTATTAGAGAATATTATTGGTTAGTTTGGTATTCATAAGGTTTATTGATTTAGTAGTTGCCAAAGTGACCTAGGTTAGTGAATCTTATGAATACACAACTACATAAAAGCCTTGTCAATATAAATGACATTAAAGAACAATAATACTCTCGATGGCGGTTCTAGTTAGGAGATTGGGACTGGCCCAAAGGAAAGTCTCTTTCAAATAATTAAGAACCGGGGTAGGGTAGTATAATTTATGTAACTTAGTGGTGTAGAATTGGATACCCAAAGGTAACAAGACTTACTATCTGAGTAACATAAGTTATATTAGACCTACATAGGTGATAAAAGTTCTCACCTAAAGAGTGAACACTAGATATGCTTGGGTTTCGCCCAAAGGAGAAATCAGAGTGATATCAATAGTTCATCTTAATTAAATTTAAAACTTGTATTGATTCGAGGCATTAATGTGAGCTTGTCCTATTATGTTTCAGTGAACGTCCCTACTTCCCTCCACACTCATGCCACTAGCATTCCGGCCTTGGACGGTACAAATTTCTCAGAATGGTTTGAACATGTACAGTTCACACTGGGTGTCCTAGACCTAGACATGGCCTTAATAGTTGATAAACCTGATGAAGTAACTGCTGAGAGTACAGCAGAACAGGTCAGCCATGCCAAAGCTTGGGAAAGGTCTAATAGGCTCAGTTTAATGTTCATAAAGATGACCATAGCCAATAACATCAAGACCTCACTCCCACCTACAACTAGTGCATCTGAACTGTTGTCTGCAGTAAAAGACCGATTCAAGTCAGCAGATAAGTCTTTAGCTGGCACCCTCATGGCTGAACTTACCACCATGAAATATGATGGTAATAGAGGAGTTCAGCAACACATACTGAACATGTCTGATAAGGCTGCTAAGCTAGGATCACTGGGTATGAAGGTTGATGAGTCCTTCTTGGTTCAATTCATCCTCAACTCACTTCCTCCACAGTTTGGGCCATTCAAAATCCACTACAATACTCATAAGGATAAGTGGAACTTGAATGAGCTAACTGGTATGTGTGTTCAAGAGGAGGTGAGGCTGAGGCAAGAAGGACAGCACTCAGTGTTGGCAGTAACTTCAGGGGGTATCCATAAGAAAAGTAAATATGGAAGAGGTAAGAGATTTCCATCAAAGAAAGGAAATGACCATGGGGAAAGTAGTCAAGGTCATAGAAAAGCTTTCACTGTCAAATGCTACTTCGGTGGCAGAAAAGGACATGTGAAGAAGGACTGCAACAAGAGGAAAGCTTGGTTCGAAAAGAAAGGTACAAATCTTTCTTTTGTATGTTTTGAATCAAATCTTGCTGAAGTTCCTTCTAATACTTGGTGGATAGACTCTGGAGCCACAACTCATATAACTAATTCAATGCAGGGATTCCTTACAACCCGGAAACTGAAGGAAAGTGAGAGATTCGTCTTTATGGGGAACCGTCTCAAAGTGGAGGTCGAATATGTTGGTGTTTATCGACTACTCTTGGAGACGGGTCATCAGATGGATCTTGAGGATACTTTTTATGTACCTTCGATTTCAAGAAACTTAATGTCTTTATCCAAATTAGATGTTTTTGGATATTCTGTTTTGTTTAGTTGTGGAAAACTCTCTTTAATGTATAATTCAATTCCGGTTGGAAATGAAATTTTATGTGATGGTTTATATAAAATTTCATTGAATGATGAGTTTGCACAATCTTTATTGTCTCTGCATATGAATGTTGGTATTAAACGTGGCTTAATAAATGAAAAATCCTCTATCTTGTGGCATAGGAGACTGGGGCATATCTCCAGGGATAGAATAATAAGATTAGTGAAGACTGGGATTTTGGATAACCTAGACTTCACTGATTTTGATGTGTGTGTGGATTGTATTAAAGGAAAACAAACCAAACATACTAAGAAAGGTGCCACAAGAAGTAAAGAACTCCTTGAAATAATTCATACAGATATATGCGGACCACTCTCCATTCCATGTTTTACTGAAGAGAGGTATTTCATTACCTTTATAGATGATCTATCACGTTATGGTTATGTTTATCTAATTAATGAAAAGTCTCAGGCTGTTGACATCCTAGAGGTGTTCATTACAGAAGTCGAGAGACAATTAGATAGAAAGGTTAAAATCATTAGATCAGATAGAGGTGGTGAATTTTATGGTAGATATGATGAGTCAGGACAACATCCTGGTCCATTTGCTAAATTTCTAGAAAAGCGTGGCATTTGTGCTCAATACACAATGCCAGGTACGCCTCAGCAGAACGGTGTTGCTGAAAGGCGGAATAGAACACTTATGGACATGGTTAGGAGCATGATGAGCTTTGCAAATGTACCCAATTCATTGTGGAATGAAGCCTTAAAAACTGCTATGTATATCTTGAACAGGGTTCCTAGTAAGGCTGTCCCAACAACTCCTTTCGAGTTGTGGACTGGTAGGAAACCCAGTTTAAGACACTTACATGTTTGGGGTTGTCCAGCAGAGGCTAGAATTTATAATCCACAAGAAAAGAAATTAGACTTAAAAACAATATCTGGGTATTTCATTGGTTATCCAGATAAGTCTAAGGGATACAAATTTTATTGTCCTAACCATAGTACAAGAATAGTTGAAACTGGTAATGCCAGATTCCTGGAAAATGGTGAAATTAGTGGGAGTACTGAACCAAGAAAGGTAGATCTTGAAGTGGTAAGGGTAAATATCCCAATTACCTTTCCTTCAAGAGAGATTGTTGTACCTCAGCTTGATCATCAAGTTGAGATTCCAGAACAACAAGTTAATGTTGGTTCACCACTCCATGAGGATATTCCCATTGAAAATATAGTAGAACCACCACAACCGGCAGCTTTGAGAAGATCTCAAAGGGAAAGAAAATCTGCCATTTCAGATGATTATGTGGTATATCTACAGGAATCTGATTATGATATTGGGATTAATAAAGATCCAGTTTCATTTTCACAAGCCATAGAATGCAATGATTCTAGTAAATGGGTTGATGCTATGAAAGATGAGTTGAAATCAATGGACCAAAACCAAGTCTGGGATCTCGTTGAATTGCCTTATAACTGTAAGAAAGTCGGGTGTAAATGGGTCTTTAAGACCAAGCGCGACTCTAAAGGCAATATCGAACGATATAAGGCTAGACTTGTGGCCAAAGGTTTCACTCAGAAGGAAGGCATTGACTATACAGAGACCTTCTCTCCAGTATCTAAGAAGGATTCTCTTAGAATCATTATGGCACTTGTAGCTCATTATGATTTGGAGTTACATCAAATGGATGTGAAAACTGTTTTTCTAAATGGAGATTTGGATGAGGATATCTACATGGAGCAACCTGAAGGGTTCGCAATTAAAGAATAAGAACACTTGGCTTGTAAATTAAAGAAATCTATATATGGACTTAAACAAGCTTCCAGGCAATGGTATATAAAGTTTAATGATACCATTACCTCTTTTGGATTTACAGAAAACACTGTTGATCAGTGTATATATCTAAAGATCAGTGGGAGCAAGTTTATTTTTCTGGTTCTGTATGTAGATGACATCTTATTAGCCAGTAGTGATCTTGGTTTGCTGTATGAAACTAAGAGTTATCTAACCAAGAACTTTCAGATGGTTGATATGGGTGAGGCAAATTATGTTATTGGCATAGAGATCTTCAGGGATAGATCTCGAGGATTGCTAGGATTGTCTCAGAAAGGGTATATCAATCGAGTCTTGGAAAGATTCCATATGGAAATGTGTTCAGTCAGTCCTGCACCCATTCAGAAGGGTGACAGTTTAAGTGGTAGCCAGTGTCCCAGAAATGACTTAGAAAAGGGTCAAATGCAGAAAGTTCCGTATGCATCAGCTGTTGGGAGCTTGATGTATGCTCACACATGTACCAGGCCAGATATCAGCTTTGCTGTTGGGATGTTGGGAAGATACCAGAGCAATCCAGGAATGGAGCACTGGAAGTTGGCTAAGAAGGTTATGCGGTATCTTCAAGGGACGAAGGACTATATGCTCACATACAGGAGATCTGATCAGCTGGAGGTGATCGGCTATTCGGACTCAGATTTTGCTGGTTGCCCTGATAGCAGGAAGTCTACTTCAGGTTTCATTTTCCTGCTAGCAGGTGGGGCAATCTCGTGGAAAAGTGTAAAGCAGACTATCACTGCTTCATCCACGATGGAGGCTGAGTTCATAGCTTGTTTTGAAGCCTCGAATCATGCATTGTGGTTAAGGAATTTCATCTCAGCACTTGGTGTAGTTGACTTTATTGCCAAGCCGTTGACGATATATTGTGACAATACAGCAGCCGTGTTTTTCTCTAAGAATGGTAAGTACTCTAATGGTTCTAGACACATAGAACTTAAGTACTTGGTGGTTAGAGAAAGAGTTGAGAAACAAAAGGTGTCAATTGTAAGTATAAGTACCACTTTAATGGTTGCTGATCCAATGACAAAAGGATTGCCTCCAAAGATATTCAAGGAACATGTTGTAAGAATGGGTCTTTTGGGCAATCTGTAAATGTGTATTTTGGTACTTATGTAATTGACATTATTGTACAAATAAAAGTTTTGTTTCTGTTTTTCCTGTTATCCAATTATGTGTGCACATATTATGTTTGGATGTATGTTAAACAGGAAATGTCTTTACAAGACAATTACAGGGGTCATTTTGGTTATGGACTCAATTAGTAAGGGTTATCAATGTTGTGGTACATAAAAGGGAGTATGACGTGGATGTTGTATAACCGCTATGACTCGCATTGGTAGTCCAAACTAATTGCAGTATTACGGTATTTCATATTTGGGCTTATCAGTTATTGTTTGTTTTTTAAAATTCGTGATCACGTGTCAAAGTTTTTCAGTATGGAATCCAATGGAGTCAAAAAATGATTTTTTAAATGAGTCTTTTCATTTATTTGTTTTCTAAAGTTTTAACCTAATCGGTTAATGGTCCAAGTGGGAGAATGTTAATCTCATATTAAAGGTGGACCAATAACCTTGGTTATTTGCATTGGATTCCTGTTAAAGTTAACTGATATGATATTATGCCCATATTAAAGTCACATTTATATAGTTTATTTAGTCTCTTGAAATATAAAGGGGCCATGATGGAAAGGCTTTATTTCAAGGGGTCTAATTGCAAATGTGCGACCCACTTTTCTCCTCCTGTAAAGAAATAAAAAAAAACGCTGATTTTTATCGCGTGTCGCTCCATCAGAAAAGAATAGAGAAGTTTTGAGAAAAGAAAAGGAGAAGAGAAAAGAGGATCAATTTGCTTTAGGGTTTGCAGGATCTTCTTCTTCAATTCATCAAAGGAATCAAGGTCTTCATCCAACCTTCTTCAATGGCTTCAGGTATAGTGCATTTATTATTGCTCATTTTATGCATTTGATTATCTTGAGTTGTATGTGATTCATTGATCCATGGTCTTTATTCCGCATATAATTTCTATTTTTCCAACAAAAGACTAATTGGATTGATTAGAAATTATCGCAGCTAATTAACACCTGATGCTTGCATGTCACTTTGATATCCGATTACTGGGTAACCCTCAAATTTTCCATTGTTCTTGCTTTTTAGTCCCAAGCCCATTGCAACTCCAATCATCAGCTGGTCTTTGGGTGCTGAGCATTTTAGACTTGCATTTCCCGTCATCTCTGCTTTGCTTTCTGTCACAAGAAAGAGAGAAGAGACAGACTGAAACCATATATGAAACACTCACACATAATTTCATTTTAATTTCAAAAAAAAAAACAAAACAAAAACAAAAACAAAACAAAACCACTAATATGTGATACAATGTAAGACCAAGTTCTTTCTCATTCATAATATCCTTTGAGCGCCACCACCTTGCCTCATGTGAAATTTTAATTATTAAGTAGATGACTTTATTATATAATATGTACTTTATTTACTTAATCAAGTCTGCAAAAAAAGTTAATGTTCATGTCCACACGGAGAAATATCTAATCATATAGAAGAGGAAAACATATTTACCATTTAACCAAATCCATATTTTATCTCTTTCTTGCGATAACATATAAATAATGATCGTTCACTAGTAAAATAACAAGAAATTCACCATTTCATAAGATCCATTTTCAATGTCGCGTACATATTAATCCAGAAAAAAAAAATGCAGAAGGATAATATTAACATCTATTTACACCATAAAGCTATAAAAGTTTTTGAATGATTGGCTTAACAAAGTGTCTTTTTCTTTTCTTTTTTTTTTTTTTTTTGTTTTTGTGAATGATTGGCTTAACCAAGTCGTAAGCCGACCCGATTCAAAAATAGGCCCAAAAAAGCTCGGACCGGGCCAGACTAATTAAAATTTGTTAGTCAACTAGGCCCGCAGCCAGCCCAATCTCTACTCACTTGTTAAAAATAAAAATAATAAGAAAAAATTGACGCTGCTATCTAATGACGATGAAACACGCTTGAATGGATCATCCCTAAACTGAGCAAAATATATGTGGAACGCGAGAATATAAAGAATTCGTTAGTAAATGCTTTGCAAGACATAATCTCGAGAGATCATCGTGAACACGTTAACGATGACGTTGAGACAGTATCAAAATGAGTGAGTACGTAAGAGCAGAGTGTGTGTGTGTGAGAGAGAGAGAGAGAGAGACCTAGATCTCTGTTAGCCAGCAGTACAGATGCATTCTGCAACCGGAATGCTACGAAGTCATTCACCCCTTCTCCTGGCGTTGAGGCGGCAACCTTGTAATCGTACCGGTAGATAGCTTCGCCTTTCTACGGGTACCAACTGACGTCCCCATAGTGAGTGTTCTTCGCGAAATCGTCGATCTTATGCTCCAATCCCTCGTCTTCCTGCACTTTGTACGTGATCGACCTCTTGAACATCGGCTCCAGTTGAAGTGTAATCTGCTCGTAACACCAAAAGCAGAAGAAATTGATTGGACTTGCAGCAGAACCAATTTTTTGACACATATCTCACTGTCGACTCTTTTTTCTTTTAAAAGTTAATCTGTGGGTGATAATTAAGAAGTTAACGGAAAAAATATACAAACTAGGAAGAGACAGCGTCTCGTAGATCATATAAACTATACAATATGGTAAGAATCAAGCAAAAATTATCCCAGGGAAGATGGGCAACCAAAAAACTTTCAAAGAAACCTGAGATACAACGCCGAGCACACCGAGATGAACTTTTGCTGCTAAAATGTCAGGATCACTTCTTTTCAGGTCCACAATCTGAGCATAATACCCATTCACCGGTGTCCGAGCCGGGACCACCAGTCTCATCCCGACGACGTACTCGTGCACCGCGGACCCCAACCCGACGAATGAGCTCCCGTGGGCCCCGGTCCCAAGCAATCCCCCGAGCGTGATCCCCAGCCAGTACGGTGAATGCGGCAGGGCCAGCCCGTGCGGCGCTGCAGCATCGAGCAACTCCCTCAATTTGATCCCGGCCTCCACGGTCATCCGACCCCGCGCAGCATCGACGCTCACCACTTTGTTCAGCCTCTCCGAGCTGATCAGGAGCCCGGCCCCGCTCGGCCCGCCGGGGCACGAGAGCTTGGGGATGCTGTGGGCGTAGGCCGTGACCACCTTCATGTGTTGGCCCTTGCAAGCTGCAGCCGAGACTGTGAGGAGGAGCTCGTGCTCGGTGCACGGGTAGGCGACAGCTGCCGCCTTGCAGGCGGAGCGGTCGGGGAAGGTGGCATAGGCGTTGGTGACGCGGCAACCTGCGGTGCCGGTCCGGCAATGGACCACCGGCCCCGGTGGGCTAGCATACGTGATCAGTGACAGTGAGAATGTGGCTAGGGAAAGAGCTAGCAGGAATATTTGGCTATGTTGGCCCATAATTGGCTTTGGTTCAGTTTGAGCTGGGGCTAAGAATTGTGCAGTTTTTATAGTTGCGGGATTGATATTAGTTAGGTCAGCTTGTGTACGCAATGAGCATGTGAATTGATCTAAATGCATATTAACTTCAATTAATTAATTGTAATTATAAAAAAGATGGGGTCTCTTGTTAGAATTTTCTTTCATATCTTTTTGATAAAGACTTGTGCCTTCACATCAGAGAGGGAAGACTATGAAGAGAACAAAAGAAAATCGAAATGGATAGAGAGTTTGATGAATAGAGAAAGAACTTCCAAGGGGAGAAAAAATTAGATTAATAAAAGTTATTTACTACTTTTCCTGTGCACTTGATCAAATCTCTATTAGCGTCAGTAATCTTGGATGCGTAGTTCAGTTTGAAATTTTTTTTCCTTGTGACTACAAATAGAGAGATACTTGAATCACAACTCTGTGACATTGTATATTTATTGTCTTTCATTTTGAGGGGTAAAAAAAATAAATAAATACTCTGACTCTTCCTTGTCCTCCAGATCTGAGAATAATACTTGAGCTTATGACTTTGGATCAGTTGGAGCTTTCGAGTTTGAAACTCCACTCTATCTCTCTCAAAGAAAAATTCCATGACTTTTCATGGTCCCCAATAAGGAACTAACTTCCAATACCCCAAATTGTCTAATATATTTGTCTACAACTAGTCAGTGTGGAAATTTTATAGTTAATCTCAATGAGTATTAATATCATACTATTTTTGATTTTATTATTCATAATAATTGTACTTGATCAAACCCCAATCCCTTAAAATCAAGCCACAATCTTGCATCCCAACGCTGAGTGATCACAGCTGCAGGAAGTCAATGGGAAGTGATCTCTAAAGCACGCCACAATCCTGCGTCTCAACACTAGATTTCTGTTTCCTTTTATTGTTTATTTACTTATTTATTATTACTAGTACTTTGAAGAAAATAGAAAATGACCGCAAGTTGGTTTTATAGAAGTGAAAATTATCGATAGAGCGTCAATTAATGGCACATAAAGAAAAAAAAAATCATACTGCCAGTTGATTATTGGACAGATTTATATCTGAAAACAGTCATTTTTTTTTTTGAAGGAATAAACGTTGGAACAAAGATTCATGCATTTTCATTTATACGCTTTAAATTAAACTTCTCAAAATATGAAGGATATGTGTATTCAATACGGATGTGTTTGTTTCATCATAAAACGTTGTGAGTAGCATGTGTCACTTGCCACTTAAGACTTTATAGCATTTGTTTGGACCATAAGTCATAAAACGTATTTGCATCCTAATTATGATCCACTTGTAACACAAATAATTAATTTTGTGGTCATGTAAATCTCACTTGCAGCACAAATAGTTAATTTTGTAGTAATGCAAATTTGTATTACTAACAGTTAATTGTAATTAGATTAATAATTTTATATTAATTTTTTTAGATTATGAATTTTTTAATTATTAGAGTGCATATAATTATTAGATTAAATTTTTTATTAATAATTCAATAATGTTTAATATTAGAATATTTTTTATTACTAAATCAATATAATGTATTCCACTTAATTTTATTCTTACTTTATTTATAAATTAGTAATATAACATAAATTTAATAAGTTTTGATTATTAGATGATTTTTTAATATTTAATGTAATTAATATTTAATATTTTTTATTATTTATTATACTATATTTTTAGAAAATTAAATTATTTTTAATTATTTAATATTTATTTTTAACTATTCAATAAATTTAATCTATTTTATTTTTAATTATTTATTATTAATTATTGTCTGTTATTTAATATTTAAATTTTTTAATTTTTAAATATTTATTAATTTTAATTATATTTATTTTTATTACTTTAATTTTAATTTTCATTATTTATTATTATTTTGTTTTAAATTGTTTAATTTTTAAATCACCAAACAATTAATTTTGTTGTCAACTTTTCACTTACGACAACCAAACACTGTAAAATAAAATACATTTTCTCACTTCCAATTTTACATTATCAACAAACACTGAAAAACTTACTTGTATGTAACTCATTTATAACTGCAAAAGAGTATCCAATTTTCGACTTACCACAAACAAACAAGCTTTATATAAGCACATCTATTTGGGAGTGACAGAACTTCAAATTCGGGGCCGTTTGTTTCGCGTAAAACTCCGTAATTCGTAAATGACTTACAAGCCAGTTACAACTACGGCGTTTATTTGGACCGTAATTCGTAAAAGACTTACATAACCCAATTACCACTCACTTGCAACCCAGTTACCACTCACTTACTGCCCAGTTACAGTTAATTTTGTGGTTATGCAAATTTGTATTATTTTTTATGTTAATATTAATTTTTTTAATATTTAGCATTTTTAATATTTATTTGCAATATTAAAACTTTTTAAATCACCAAATAGTTAATTTTGTGGTCAACTTTTTCACTTACGACTTACACATTACGATAACCAAATACCGTAAAATACAATACATTTTTCCACTTACAACTTTATATTACCAACCAAACACCATAAAGCTTACATGCATGTAACTTATTTACAACTGTAAAAGACTTTACCAATTACGACTTACGAATTACGGCCAGTTACGATAACCAAACAGACCCTTCGAGTCGCATCCTACAAACTTCACTTGAGGATTTGTTAAGTCTTGACTTGAGACACATTCAAAGCCGATTGTGGCCAGATCTGTTCGCATTGCTTCGGTATTATCTAACTTGGGATTTTCTTTATGCATGCTAATACTCTCTGATATGTTTATGGTGCTGCTAATAAGGTACAACTTGGGTGGCACATGTGTGCACCGGGCAAGTTATCTTTTTTTTTTTTTTGCCCTCTAATTAATTCAAGTGCCGACGAGATTCACCGGCGACCTCTGAAAAGTAAACACGGGGCCTGATCGAGGCCACATAAGAGAGGGAGAAGTTCGCGAAACAGTGTTCGAAGCAGTGACCGTAGAGAGCATTGTGCTCTAATTGACTTAGGCCACCGATTGGACAACCGCATGAGACAAATTTAGGAAAAATATCAGGTGCTCCAATGGCGCGCGGGGGGAGGGGGAGAGAGAGAGAGAGAGAGAGAGAGAGGCCGTCGAAGGCAAATATTGACCTCTTTTAACGTTTTATTTGTCTTCTACATGGCTTATTTGCTCTCTACAATCCAAATTATATGTTTTTCATGATCTGTTATTAACCTTAAATTTCGTTAAAATGGTTGCCACTCACTTATTTTTTTCTGTTATAAAACAAAGAGGGGTTGCATTAAAAAAAACTGGATATATCTAAAACGAATAATATTCAATTCCGCTAGCATGTTATATCATAATATGTCATGTGTGTGGGCCTCACACACATTAACCGAAATTGGGGACTACTAGTATTGATAAAAAAAATTACTTTAAAAAATAGAAGGATTTGTAGGAATGAGTGAAGCACACCTAAATTTTTAGAATCTGAGCTTCAATATAAAGATAGTAAATCATAAATTAGTCACTATCGTGAACCAGTTTTTTAGGTTATACTCCAACTAGTACATGGTTTTTAAAGAGAGGATAAACCCCACAAGATATAAAATCTCTGATTTCTAGGTTTTAATACATCTATGGGGCCCTTGTCCACAACGGTTCCCCGCGGCTAAAGCCTGCTCTCTCTGGGCTTTTAGGCTTGGCCAACTTGAATGGACTAACAACACAGGCCATGAAGTTATTAGGCCCATCAACCCAACCCTAAATCCAACGGCCCGATCTCAATCTCTCCTCCTACATAAACTGCGCTCCCTCTCTACCCTCTCCATTTCTCCCACAAAACCCT
The DNA here is from genome assembly GCA_038442645.1 of Agave tequilana. Classification (NCBI taxonomy): domain Eukaryota; kingdom Viridiplantae; phylum Streptophyta; class Magnoliopsida; order Asparagales; family Asparagaceae; genus Agave; species Agave tequilana. Next base: position 45,749 of record JAVJIF010033681.1, on the reverse strand, counting down.
AACCCAAGCCGCCGCCGCCCAAAACCAAACCCCTCACCATGACAACCCGCTTCAAGAAGAACAGGAAGAAGAGGGGCCACGTCAGCGCCGGCCACGGCCGTATCGGTAAGCACCGCAAGCATCCCGGCGGTCGAGGTAACGCCGGTGGCATGCACCACCACAGGATCCTCTTTGACAAGTACCATCCTGGCTACTTCGGCAAGGTTGGGATGCGGTACTTTCACCGCCTCAGGAACAAGTTCCATTGCCCGACGGTGAACGTGGACAAGCTCTGGTCGCTGATCCCGGAGTCGGTGAAGGAGCAGATCGGGTCCGGATCCGCGCCGATGATCGACGTGGGGCAGTACGGTTACTTCAAGGTGCTCGGCAAGGGGATGCTGCCCGAGGGGAAGCCCGTCGTCGTCAAGGCCAAGCTCGTGTCCAAGACCGCCGAGAAGAAGATCAAGGAGGCCGGCGGCGCTGTCGTTCTCACTGCTTGAGAGCTCGTTTTGGTACTGCTGCTTCTGCTTAGGGTTTCTTTTTGCTGGATATTTAGCGGTGTCTCTCCTTTTTCTGAATGAATGTTAAAATTTTAGATGTTCTCAATGTTTTTTTTATTCGGATCTTGTGCTGTTTAAAAATTTTAAATGAATCTGTTCTATCTGCCTATATGTTTGGAGTACGTTTTGGATTTAAAGTTTTTATATGCAGTTTCATTTTAGTTATATTTTTAATTGTGGCTTGTTTGTTTAGAGCTGACTGCTGTTTTGTATTTAATTTTGGTGTGTACTTAAATTTGTGTCATTGCGTGATAAATCAGTGTTCTGCATTTCTAGTTTTAGCACAAGTGCAAGGTTTAGTGTCCAATATATTGAGTGCTGTTTGATGCATTTGTAGATCAACTTACGAGACAATGATTTGGTTTTGCATACCGTGTTCTGTTGGTTAATTCTGATAATATCTCATTAGCAATGGATGATAGAAGATGTCAATTTTATGCAGTCTTTCGTTGGTATTAAATTCTTAACTTATATATGAAGAAATGAGAAGTTAAGATTAATTAGTAGTTGATTGACTTAACAACTAATTTGCATTGGAAATAATGCATTTAATTAACAAGTGATTTGTCGCTAAACAAGTAGCAAGCCTTATTTGTTTAGGTGGTGTCTTTCCCCGCAACAGGTTTTATTCTTCCATTTTGCATTAAGTCATCATCCCTAATTGAAGCTTCATTTGTTCTTAGCGGCTAAATGAGGGTTTTTTTAATTTAAAGATATATTCATGTAAAGATATACTATCCCTAAGGCTTATTTCAGTAGATTTGGGCTTGCCATGGTTGAAATTTCCAGTTGAACAATAAAATTTATACTCTTCAAAACACTCTGTTAGCTTGTCCTTTGGCAAGTGATCATCCTCAATACTTTTCTTTTGCCTTCCTTTCCTCTTACTGAACATTTTGCAACTCTAGCTGTGTCTCTAGGTTTTTTTATGTGTGGGGTGACTAATATTAAACTCCATTTATTTTTGCACCAAAACTTGGGATATATCCTTAGTTTGATACTTTGTGCAAAATACAGCTTTTAGATGTCTATGTGGATGTTTTAATTATATTGTATATCTTTGGTAACTGCCTTTGTGCTTACAACATTACAAAAGATATCTGGTATCTGGTTCATTCTTGAAAATTTCCTTAATTGGATGATGTTATTTGTTTTATATTCATATAGGTCACATGGGAATCAATGCATCATCTTCCTTGTTATTTTCTATTCTCACAATGTTCCATTATGGGCTTTGCTTTTTGTATGTTTGAGATATAGTTTAAATTTCCATTAATTTAGCTTCTGCCTTATTTTTGTTAATGTAGTCCATGATTTTTAATTTTAGGTTTCTGTTTTTTTGTTAGTTTTTCTGTTTTCGCTTCCTTTATTACATACTTGATGTATAATTTTGGTTTTCCTAAAATTTAGAATCTTTGTTTTCCTTTGCATAGAACTGAAATTTGTTGTTGAATTGTTTTGCCTATAGTTATAGCTGCTGTCATATAGGTTTGAACTGATTGTGTTTGCATTTTAGTTTTCCATCAATTGTTCATAGTGTAATGGGGGAGGAGGGATCAGGTCAGTCATGGGGCACATCTTTTTTAAGCCGGGATCTGAGAGGCTTCCATATTTTTCTCTTTGAATATTTTTTTAAATTAATACATACTCTTATTAGTGACATTTCTGTGAATCTATTCTATGTTTGGTCCATAGAGGTAGGTGGGTGGGGAGTGTCCTTTCTAAAATATTATTGATTAATGGGGAACCCAACAGACACAGATACTTACAATACCATTTTGCATTAAGTCATCATCCCTAATTGAAGCTTCATTTGTTCTTAGCGGCTAAATGAGGGGTTTTTTTAATTTAAAGATATATTCATGTAAAGATATACTATCCCTAAGGCTTATTTCAGTAGATTTGGGCTTGCCATGGTTGAAATTTCCAGTTGAACAATAAAATTTATACTCTTCAAAACGCTCTGTTAGCTTGTCCTTTGGCAAGTGATCATCCTCAATACTTTTCTTTTGCCTTCCTTTCCTCTTACTGAACATTTTGCAACTCTAGCTGTGTCTCTAGGTTTTTTTATGTGTGGGGTGACTAATATTAAACTCCATTTATTTTTGCACCAAAACTTGGGATATATCCTTAGTTTGATACTTTGTGCAAAATACAGCTTTTAGATGTCTATGTGGATGTTTTAATTATATTGTATATCTTTGGTAACTGCCTTTGTGCTTACAACATTACAAAAGATATCTGGTATCTGGTTCATTCTTGAAAATTTCCTTAATTGGATGATGTTATTTGTTTTATATTCATATAGGTCACATGGGAATCAATGCATCATCTTCCTTGTTATTTCTATTCTCACAATGTTCCATTATGGGCTTTGCTTTTTGTATGTTTGAGATATAGTTTAAATTTCCATTAATTTAGCTTCTGCCTTATTTTTGTTAATGTAGTCCATGATTTTTAATTTTAGGTTTCTGTTTTTTTGTTAGTTTTTCTGTTTTTCGCTTCCTTTATTACATACTTGATGTATAATTTTGGTTTTCCTAAAATTCAGAATCTTTGTTTTCCTTTTGCATAGAACTGAAATTTGTTGTTGAATTGTTTTGCCTATAGTTATAGCTGCTGTCATATAGGTTTGAACTGATTGTGTTTGCATTTTAGTTTTCCATCAATTGTTCATAGTGTAATGGGGGGAGGAGGGATCAGGTCAGTCATGGGGCACATCTTTTTTAAGCCGGGATCTGAGAGGCTTCCATATTTTTCTCTTTGAATATTTTTTTAAATTAATACATACTCTTATTAGTGACATTTCTGTGAATCTATTCTATGTTTGGTCCATAGAGGTAGGTGGGTGGGGAGTGTCCTTTCTAAAATATTATTGATTAATGGGGGAACCCAACAGACACAGATACTTACAATACCAATAAGAGGGGAAATATGCCTGCGTTTCAATAAGTTTCTTTGTTAGAAATATTCAACAGAAAGTCAAAACAAGATATTGTTTGTTACAAGGAAATTGCATTGTTATCTGTGATAGAGTAGCAATCCACGATCCTTGTTAATGTCTGCATCTTTTTGTTTCTTCCCAGAATAAGAACAAGTTTATTGGTAGTTGGTATATTGACCTGGAAATTGAATTGCTTAATAGTTCAAGCAGACGTTCTCTTTTTGGAAGCAACATTTACTAATCCTATTAAGCATTGAAGTTTCTTCCATTCACTGTGATTTGTTTTCCTGGTCTTGTTTTTGTGATTGATTTATTGTTTTCTTGCCAACAGAGATACTGTTTATGCTACAATCCATCAATTGTTTGAAGATTTTTGTTTTAAGGTGTATATAACAAGCATATAGATAGTGATGATTGAAGAATAACACAATGGTTAACCCTGCAGGATGTGCGTGATGCCTCGTACTAGTTATGCTCATCTTATTTCAGATCTCTAGGTAAAGTTGCTATTTGTTTTTAGATGTCTGTGTTGTTTATGCCTTGCTAATGTGTGAGAAATTGCATCGGTTTTTACTCTTGCTCTTGAGTTTCTAAGAAACTCTAAGTTGTGCAATATTAGGTCGATTTCTAGAAGTCTACTGTAATCTGCATCATTTTAATAGTGTTTTTGGTTTGTTCTTTCTTAGTTCGTTGAATTTATATTCTTACTGTGTCTTGTTGTTTGCTTTAAGATTCAATCTTGGTTTGGTCTTTTTAAGTTCTTTGATCGATTGATTGCTGGCTGGCTGACCTGCCTGCTGTATATCTGTTCCTATTGTGTGACGTTAGCATCTTATTCACAGAATCACAATCAACAGTGTATTTCTTTTCCAGTTTGCATTGAGTCTGCACACTCAATTTGCTCATCTCTTTTGATTTTTGATAATTTGTTTTTGAATTTTGTTTTATCAAGTAATGTTATAGCCTAGGATTTGAAACATTCTTTGTTTTCTTGAGTGCATATTGCATTCTTAGTTTCTTTCTCCGAGGAAATTTTTACAGGCAGTAATTATCTTTTCATCTGAATTTAAGGTTGATTTGTTAATTGCTTACTTGCCTCTTTGTTCATTATGTAGAAAATCTCTCAAGAATTTTACCCGTGGGTGAATATGAGGGAAATGTGCAGCAATTTTGAGGTCTTGAGACCTGAAATTTACCAACTGACCTTGCTCTGATGAAGGTGGGACCTGGTAACCTTGTGTTTGCTTCAATTTAGATGTAGCCCATTTAGAGTTGACTATTAGACATCGCGTTGCTTCTTGTTGAAGGGTGGGCTTGTTTGGTGTTTAAGTTTAGTTTTAAATTTTTCATAACTGAAGTTTTCTACAATTATACTCTAAAGCAATTGCTTGTAGTCTGCAGCTATGTAACTTGAGAAGTTGAGCTTGCAAGTTACAAAACTGTAGTCAACTTTTTCTGAACTTTTAATGGATACTAGAGAAACAAACCTTCTCATTTTCTTCTTTTATCTTTTTAGTTACTCCTTTTTCTTTATGAGAAACCTAGACTTGTTCTTCTTATTATTCGACTCTAATTTAGAGGGAATTCTATTTTATAGGAATACGGTCCATAAAATTAATTTAATTATAGTTTAAGGTACAGTAACATAGCGTGCATATCTCTACCTAAAACTTGAAATAATTACAGTTTAGAGTAGTTCAAGGCCAAAAGGTTGGTTACTTTATTTTTACGCTTGTGCAATTTAAAGTTAAACTTTTCCCTCTTTAATCTCTTTAAGAGGTGATTTTTTTATATTACAGGCCTCGGGAGAAAGTGGAAGGTAGAGAAATTATTTTAGTCTAGAATAGTGTTTTCTTTCCTTTTTTCTTTTTTATATTATACGCCATTAAAGAATAGTAGTAGGAACCATAAAACACAATATATTTTCTCATTTATAGTTTCACTTTATCAATCAAATACTATAAAATATAATATATTTTGTTCACTTTTTCTATTCTCATTTTATGACTTATAATTTTTGACGTTTTGCTTTGCAACGAAACAAACAAGTCTTAAAGTATTTTTTGTTTCTTTCAAAGTTCTAAACAAGGGAATGGACAAATAGTTGGGTCATGACTACATGATTTAATGTTACGTCGACCAATTAAAGTAGTGATTTTTTTTTTTTTTTGTTTGAATTAAGGCCGTAGCCCGAATTAAAGGAGTGCTGGACTCAAACATTTGGCGAGTTACGGTACCATTTCTCTTTATTGACGAAACATAACTAAAATCAGGTCCCTATGATAGGGATATTATATATTTTCATAATTTTGGCACGTGAGGGAGAAAAAATAAGGATGTAACAAAATCAAAAAGAACAAAAAAAAACTTAACAACTCATTTCATCAAATAGACAAAAAGGGAACAAGTAAACTGTCTCTAACCTAGGGATGATCATCTCGATTCGTATTGTGGGACTTGTTAGAGTCGCATCGTACGAATATGGATTGACCCGTATTTAATTCATATATTATATGGGTCAATACGGGTCGACCCATTCCATATTTAGAAGACGGGTTAGATTCGTTTTGTGACGAATCACGGGATGAATCGGATCATGGTAAATTTTCCGTGGCTCATTCTATTCAAATATTTTTTTAAACCCCATTTAGTTGAGGTTGTGACTTGTGAGATGGGAAAATTAGTGGATGACTCATATATTATTTTTTAATTTATTAATAAATTGACACGAGAGGAATCAAACCAGTTTCATGCAAATCGTGTAGCAAATCGGATCAAGGGACCGGATTCATTCCCTGAATTTTTGATTCATCTCAGTTGACAGGTTATGAAATGGGTTCAACCCACCTCGTTTCAAGTTCGCATGACAAGCTGGTCGAATCAATCCGATTCTTCCCGTTAGCCATCCCTAATCAATTAGTATCAAAAGTTATATGTTGTTGTCAAGTAAAATTGAATTTGATTGTACAATTGACAATGAGAATATTAATAGATAAAAAAACGTCACATATTTTCTTTGAGAAAAGAGATAAAGGACTTGGTTCGAAACTAGAATCTTAAGCATAAATCTTTTTCCCTTTTTTTTTAATCACTTGAGCAATTTAATACCTTAGTTTGGTCTTTGAATCTGAATTTTTTTTTGTAATTCATCCATACCCAGCACTGGGCCATAAACCAGCGGGAATAGAACTTTTTAATCTTAAATGGGACATGAAATTATTTTTCTTTTTCTTTTTAAACAATTTGCGCGAAGTAACTGATCCATTGCACATGTTTCTCAATTCAGAAAAGAAACAAAACCTTCTCATTCACTGTAACAGTAAAAATCCAAGCAAAAAAATTTTTTTTTTATAGCAATAAACAGTACGGAGACGTGCACGTAATTAGCTATAATTGAATTTAGTTCAGAATTTATATCATTAACTGGTTATAAATTATTAAGCACATATATTCAGAGCAATCTGAAATTGGCCAGAAAGCATTCAAATAGCTCCAAGAGTAATAATTCCAAAAAAGTCATCAACACCATCAAAATCTTGTATGTATACAAATGCGTAATGATTTGTAGCTCCGTGACGTATGAGATTCGTATACAAATCAAAGTTCAAATTCAGAAGATAAAATTATAAAATTTATTTCTCAGAGCCAATCACGAACGATAATAGTTAGGAATGCATGTCCAGATTTAATTTAGACATTGCGGTTCTTATCAAATGAGTTTAGTAATGATGTTATGATAATTGGGGCATTTAAATCACACTTTGATTTGGATTTGAATCTCTTTATTTCTGATGGCTAGCAGATTGAAATTAGAATAAGTCTTTAATGGACTGCTTGGGATTATGGGACACATACCAATGGTTTATGGACACTCGTTTTGATTTATATGCCGAGTAAAAATACCATGTAAAAGGTAGATTTTTGTAAGCGAAACGATTGTTGGTTGTATTCTGTATTTTTCTTAAAATTTCAGGTATTTTTAGCTAGTTATATTAAACATGAACAAGTATAAACTATACTTCAATATCTAAAATAAATAAAACAAGATAAAAAGTTTCTGACTTGTAAGGGAGCAGTCGTACAAGACATTACCTTAGAAGACTAAGACCTCCTATCGCTCGGGAGTAGAAGCAGCCGTCGTGCACAAGCGGTAAAATCCCTCAAAAAAGTATCAACACCTGGCTCAAGCGTAAGCCAAGAGTTCTACTCAGATGAGGATCGGTTGCCTAAGAAACCAATATAAGCTAATAAAAATTTTAAGATAAAGAAGAGTTTCACCCTCTGCAGGATATGTGCTAGAGAGAAGCTCATGAGGGAGAAGAGATAAAAGTTCTTTGTTATATTCACTCTAAATTGGGAGGCTTTATTTACAGCTTTCAGAGCTCCCTTTTTACAATAACATAATCTCGAGATATGCAGTAACGAGCGAGTAGTTGCATCTGACACGTGGATCTCGAGACTGAAATGGTCAAATCAGACTCAGTAAAAAAGAATCAGTCAAAACAAAAGGAAAAAAGAAATAAAAATAAATATGGAACCAGGCTCGCTCGTGCACGCGAACGTAGTACAGTGCGGCCAGCGTCGGCACTGGCGTGGGAGGCGAAGCACGACGTGACGCATGCGCGTGATTAACCTGTCACATAACATATAAATCATAACAAGTAGGATAAGAAAGGATTATTATATAAACGACTTTTGTTCCCATATACTATCTCATGGGATTAAATATATATATGCTAAAAAGAACATTAGAGGGAAAATCAAGTTTTTCCTTAGAGTAATGTTCACTCAACCCCAACAGTACACCCCCCCCCCCCCCCCAAATGAAAATATTTAATTTCAGGAAAGAAAATCAATAAAATAACATAAAACACAAATGTAAAAAAAAAAAAAACGTTAGGCAACCTCATACTGTGGAATCAGTTAGGTAGCTTGCAGTTTTGAACCTACCCTTAGTGAGTTCATCTCAATCTTAGAGACATAATGAACTAAGTCTTGAATTAGGCATCTTTATCAAATATTGGCAACACACACAGACACTAAGTTCTTATCTATTGAGTGAGCAGCTTGAGCGTTAATCGTCATGCTCACAACAAAAGATTCATGAGATTTTTTAGGCATCAACCATACCCCTAAATCGCTGTCGTCACAGTTCCTCTCCGGTAGATAAGTCCCCTAAAGATACTATAAACTGAATATTATACCCTCCACATTTTGTACGTTGAACTTATTAAGAGTTAAACTCAATCTGACTAATTGTATCATAAGAGCATCATCATCATAGAGAAGAGTTGTAGCTACACATGTTACAAATAGAATATTAACATATTCGGATCGATGCTCCACATGAATATTACCAGTCCAGATCGTTTTTACCACATTGAATCTTTTTCATGGGAATAACTCACCAATCAAGAAAGTTGGGTTCTTGCAGTCAGTAATCTCATCTATGGACTTAACCTCATCTCCCTCAATGTATGTGGGCCCACATTCTTAAAAAGAGCCTTTGTCAATGGCTCATCAACATTCTTTTCTGACTTTACAAAGGCCAAAATCACAACTTTGCATATTAGGTGTTTAACTAATTTCAATTTGATCTGAATATATCTGTTTAGTTTCTTATTAATATTAACTTGCTTCAATATGGATAGAGATAAGAAGACAGGTCTAGGCACGATAAGAAATTCAGAGATTAGATCTTTTAAGCCATTCAACTTCTGAGCAAGTAGTATCCAAAGTAATAAGCTCGGCCTCCATGGTACTCCTAGCAATCATTGTTTGTTTGTAGGATTTTCAGGGTATAGTTGCACCACCAAACATGAATACAATTCGAGTAATGAACTTCACACTATTGGAATACATGACCCAGTTGGCGTCACTATACCTTCTATAGCATCAGGATATCCAGTATAAGTCAATTGCTGATCAATAGTATTTCTAAAATATCTGAATACTCTATCTGAAGCAGTCCAGTGTTTTCTGTTAGGATTACTAGTGTACCTACTTAGTTTACCAACTACATAGGCAAGATCAGATTTTGTCCTATTGAACACATATAGAAATGAACCTATTTTTGAGAGTATTTCAGTTGAGAGACAATATCACATGTATTCTTCTTTAAGGCATCTGAAGAGTTATAGAGTGTAGAAACAAATTTGTAGAAATCAAATTTGTGTAACATTTTCCCAATGTTGTGAAATAGACTTAAGGAAATTTCTTTTGGTTCGTGGATTACCTCATTCTCAGAATCAGATCTGTAGGTCTCAAATCTTTTATGTCAAAGTTTGGGATAGATAATCCTTGACATTTAGAATCACCTCAAATGAAGTTTTAAAGATAAGATAAAAATGTCGTCTACATAGTAACAAAGAATGAGGCAGTCATTATCTTTTTCTTTTGAATAAATACACTTATAATGTTCATTAATAGTGAATCCGAAATGTACAATGACTTTGATGAATTTCTAATGTCATTGCTTTGGTGCTTGTTTCAGCCTATATAAGAATTTTACTTTGTAGACTTTCTTTTCCATTCCCTCGATCATGAACCATTCTGGTTGATTCATACACCTGTTTGGTTAAGGGTAGAAGTGAGGAAGTGAGGAATTGAGGAAGTGGTAATAATTCCCTTTGGAACTTGAGAATTGGTTAGTAAGTTTTCCGGTGTTTGGATGTTGTTGGGAAGTGTGGTTTGAAAAATATTTTGTCTTTTCCGGTGTTTGGATGGTAATGTGAAAGTAAAATTGAAAAAGTTGACCACAAAATTGACCGTAAAATAATATTAAAATAAAAATTAATTATAAAAAATAAAAAATAGACTGTAATTAGAATGCAAATGAGATTTACATGATCAAAAAATTAACTGTTTTGTGTTACAACTTATTACAAATGAGATTTACATGACCACAAAATTAACTGTAGCACTCTAGAAGTGAGAAAATGATTGTGTAAAAGAGAAAAGAGAAAAGGGAAAAGGGTTTTCTTATTTTCCTTTTCTAGTGTTTGGATGGATAGAGAAGTGAGCAATTATACTTCCCTATTTCCTTACTTCCGCCCACTTCCTTGCAACCAAACAGCCCCTCTCTCCTCAAGATCATCATTTAGGAAAGTTATCTTGACATTCATTTGGTGTATTGTTATTTCATAGACAGAAGCAAGTGTCAAAAGAACTCTAATAACAGAGATTCTGAGGACAGGAGAGTAGGTGTCAAAGAATTCAGTACCATTTTATTAAGTATAACTCTTAGCAACTAATCTAGTTTTATACTTGTTGACAATGCCATCAGGTCTGAGTTTTTACTTGAAAATCCATTGCTTGCTATAGGTTTGCGTCTAAAAGATAGATTAGTGAGAATTCATGTATTATTCTCTATTATGAATTTGATCTTATATCAATGACTTCTTTTCAGAAATGAGATTCAGAAGAGTTCATTTCTTCCTTAAAAAAATAGGATCACTTTCAAAAAGATAAGTAAAGAAATATTCTCCGAAGTTCCTGAACGTCTTAGGGGCCGTTTGTTTCGCGTAAAACTTCGTAATTCGTAAATGACCTACTACCCAGTTATAACTACGGCGTTTGTTTGGACCGTAATTCGTAAAAGACTTACGTAACTCAACTAACACCCACTTGCAACCCAGTTACCACTCACTTACAGCCCAGTTACAGTTAATTTTGTGGTCATACAAATTTGTAATATTTTTTTATATTAATATTAAAAAATTTTAATATTTAACTTTTTTAATATTTATTTGAAGTATTAAAACTTTTAAAATCACCAAATAGTTAATTTTGTGGTCAACTTTTTCACTTACAACTTATACATTACGATAACCAAACACCGTAAAGTATAATACACTTTCCCACTTTACATTTTTATATTACCAACCAAACACCGAAAAATTTACATACATATAACTCATTTACAATTGTAAAAGACTTTACCAATTACAACTACGAATTACGGCCAGTTACGACAACCAAACAGACCCTTAGTTATTTTACTTCTCCTTAGTTCTATGTCAGTGGGTGGAGCAGAACACGAAACGACACGACTTGTGTGCGGCGGCCACGGCGCACGTGCATAGTTAACTTGTCTCATAACATATAAATTATAACAAGTAGGATGAGAAAAGATTGATATATAATCCACTTTCCTTCTCATTTTCTATTCCACGTGGAAATAAACATATAGGCTAAAACGTAAATTAGAAAAAAAAAAAAAATCAAACTTTCTCTTTGGTTAGTGTTCACTCTATCCCAAAAGAGCCAGAGTGGGTCATGGAAAGTCGGAGATTTAAGTATCATATACCTCTCTATTTTCAAAAGAAACAAAGATACATCTAAAATACAAAATAGAGTGTTTTTATTATTCTTCTTTTACTTTGACTGCAGGAATATTAAATGCCTCTATGGCTGCAAACCATTTTCTGTTGATGACTAATTTTTAACACTAGAAGATTAAATAACTAATGATAAAATTATGCTGCTAAGACGTTTACATAGGCGCGTTAATGTGCCACTTATCCTTTTTAATTTTGTGAAGCAAGATACTCTCTTTTTGTTTAATTTCTTTCTGGTTCTTTCTCTCATTTCATTTTCCTTGTTCCTTTTTCGAAGTAAAAGTCTGGGTCGAGCTCCCTATTGAGGGCCCGTTTGGTTTGAAATTCGACCTATAAAAAAACTGGCAATTGTCAATCTACTGCTCGGAAAAAAGTCAATTTTTCAGCTGTTTTTTTCTCATTTTGAAAGAAAAAGAGAGAGAAAAATTGTCAGTTTTCCTCAGTAGCGGAGCCAGATTTCAAAGACGGAGAGGCACAAACATATATAATAGCTTCCAATCACTCTTAAGAAAACAAATAGAAATAGTGGATGATTTTTTTTTTTTTAGTTTGAGAGTAATATAGTATTAGACTTTTATGAAATGAGATGTAGTTCGAAGAACATTAAATGTTTAAAATCAAAATTGAAAGTTTTAAAATATGTTTTATCAAATGCAAGTGCACATTAAATTTATAAAATATGTTATTATTAAATTTATTGAAATCTGATTAGAAAAAGTGAATTATAACTCTAATATCTTTAAATTGAAAACTTATAATTCTACTCTAAATTAATAATATTTAAAACTTTTAAATTATTAAATACATTCTAATTGCCTTCAGAAGTAGTCTCTATTATTTTTAAATTAAAATGTAATCTATATTTATACTAGTATAATCATTAAATTAATATTTGAACTCTAAATAATATATCTTTTTTAGTTAGTTTTTCTTTTTTCCCCAAATTTTCTTTTCTTTTTCTTTGTTTCATTTTTGTGATATATTAAGATAAGGGGAGAAAAGGAATATAACTTGTGGCATATCCTTTTGGATTAATAAAGAGCAATGTGGGAGAATTAACAAAAGGAAAATATAAAAGAAAATTAGAGATATAACATGAAGGAGGAGGTAAGGAAAAATAGAAATAAAATTGGAATGGGATTCGAACTAAGCTACAAGGTATTCATGTATTAAAAAAAAAGCAAATAAAATATATTTATAGTAATAATAGAAATAAGAATATATAGAATTACTTTCTGAGTGTGGGGCACGGGGCATGTGTCCCCTGGCCCCTTGGTTCCGTCCCAGGTTTTCCTCATCGTTTTTCAGCAAACAAACAACTTTGTTGAGAAATCACCGCGGGGCCCACAGAAGTGAGAAAAAGATTCTGTTTCTGAGCCATTTTCCACTAAGGCCATGTTTAGTTCTCAAAAAAGAGAAGGAAAAGTATGGTTCATCGGCTCCCAAGTATGAAATCTTAATTCTTATTTCTTTGCAGTTTTTATAGAGTTGAGAAAAAGATGTGAGTCTCATCAAAATTAGAGTTCGGACTCATCTACAGCAATGCTCCCCCACCCCCCCCCCCCCCCCCCCCCACCCCCCGCCCGCGGCCGCAATGCTGACCACCCCCACCCCCCACCCCCCCCCACGGGGCCCGCGGCCGCCCCACCCACCCACGCACCCACACACACACACACACACAAACAATTATTCTTCCAAGAAGGCCCTAACCAAACAGGCCCTGAGTTCCCACTTCCAGCTACAAACGAATACAGCTACCAACCAACTGTGCGTAGCGTAGATAACCGACCCGGGCGGTAACTCTACCAAACAGTTTCGTCCCTTCTGCCACGTGTAAAGCAGAGGGCGCCTCCTTTCTGGGTTCGGTTCATGTGTGTGAGCCACACACACATACAATAAGAGAGCCAATCCCGTGTTGACACGTGGATTAGATCTCTTATAATATGGTATGTGTGTGGGCCTCACACACATATTATAAGAGATTATAAGAGATCTAATCCACGTGTCAACACGGGATTGGCTCTCTTATTGTATGTGTGTGTGGCTCACACACATGAACCGAACCCCTCCTTTCTTGCCGGAAGAAAAAATGATCCGGCCGTAAGTCTTCTAGCTACGTACACGTGGCAAACTCCGACTCCCTCGTCCAACACGTGCTTCATACTCCAAACGTGAAGCGTTCTTCTTTTTACGACGGCTGATCCTAAATGACGAGAATGCCCTGTATTTATATGCACACAGTTAATATCAAATTGCAGTCTTTTTCTCCTTTTTTTTTTTCCCCTCCTTTTCTTTGTGTTTGTGTGATGAATATGATGTTTGATTATCAATCTATCAAAACATTTCCATCCAATTAATATCAAATTCCAGTGTTGTTTCTTTCTGTAGTGAAAACTAGTAGTATTGTTTGCTTACTTTTATTTAGGAAATGAAAATTAGTTGAAAGAAATATAGGAGATGAATCACCTCACAAAATTTTCAGATAATTCAAAGATTGGAGGAGAGTTACGGAGAGGACAGAGAGATAACAATCAATATATTTTATTTTATTTTTTTACTAATGTGAGTCAGTGACAATTTTATAACTTTATTACTAAAAACTACAAATTTCAAGAATATTTGAGGTAGTTAATTGTGTGCCACTGCTATAGAAGTGAACTTTATGATGAGGTTTATTCTTCTTCAATGTTCGAATTTGAGCATGTTGAGGATTTGGTTGTTTTTTTTTCTTTCCTTTTGAAATCCTGTGTTCTAGGGGTGGCAATTGGGTCGGGTCGGGTCGACCCGACCCAATTACTGCTCGACCCATATAATAATCGGGTTGGGTCGACCCGACCCGTTAATTATATGGGTCAAAAATTCAGACCCAGACTTAATCGGGTCGACCCGACCCGACCCATTTGACCCGATTATTAAGCCTTAAATACAATTTCTTTACGCTATTTTACTAAATTGTTTGGTGATATGGTTGGTCATCACACTAAACTCATACACTAGAGGTTACAGGCTTGAAATTGGGCTCACGCATGTTTTTTGACAATTTAATTTAGGTCAAGGGGAGGAGGCGGTGGAGGAGATCGGAGGGGAGGAGGCCGACGAGGAGAGAGAATAATTGGGTCTGGCGGGTCAAGCGGGTCTGACGGGCTCGGGTCGACCCGACCCATTTAATAATCGGGTCAGATGGGTCGACCCGATTACGACCCAAACCCAATTAGCCAAAACTCAGACCCGCTAACTCCGGGTCGGGTCGGGTCAGATCTGACGGGTCGTGACCCGTCTGCCACCCCTACTGTGTTCCCACTAAATCTTAGCAAATAAACTAAAAACTAAAAATATTCTTTCCAAATCTCTTACCTGCTCTTGATAGACTGCTCCCTGAAAGAAAGAAGCATTAATGACACAATGTGATATGGTTATGTGACCGGTCACATTTGCATTATGTTTTTAAAATTTTGGGTCAGATTGGACTCAAGAATGACAGATAACACCTATATGCATGTATCTAAGTCAATTGGGGACCATATAGTTGGATGGTTCCTCTCTTCTTTGGTTCAAATCTTGCATGGCTTCTCGAAGAACGGTGACTGAATATTAGGTTGTCTTCTGTTTTTCCTTATTTTCTCGTGGATGTCTTGTTTGTTTGCCCCGGAATTTGATGGAAAAGTGCGTCCCACGCGACAAAGGGGGCCTCACCACATTTTTCTTCCCGAGAACTGTTTGCCCTGAAAATTAATGAGGTGGGCTTCAGTTTCAACTCATCAAATTACATGAACAATATATGAATAAGGAGAAAAATATTTTTCGAGCGTTTTGAATGAAAACGCAGAAATCTGATGCCGCGGGCCCCACTACATTTTCATGGACCTTGGTTTCCATGAGCCAAACAACCCCTGAATGAATATTAAATTTTGGATGTGATATTTAACGTACAATTTCTTCTAGTGGCATCTCATTAATCCTTAAATTATGTGGTGTTGTTTATTCAGTTTAAGAGTGTTTTAAGAGGTTTTAGCTCACAATTTTGTATTATTGTAGCTGTAAAATATTGAGTAAAAGCGTGAAGCTCAGAAATTTTTTCTTCTAGTTTTCACAGCCGGCAAAGAAAGCGAGGGACAAGTAAAGCTCATGTCTAAGCCAAAAAACTGAATTTACGCCCGTTTTCAGGGCAACCAAACAAACCTTTTTATAATTGTGTTGGTGTTATAATTTTGGTAGTTTTTTTTTATATAATTATTGCATATATTAATGAGATTGTAAGACTGCACCCAAGCTAGAAAAAGCTGCGTAGTGCTTTCTATAGTAAAAAAAAAAAAAAAATGCACATAGAGAGCGAGAGACTTGGTTTACACTAAATTATTAGAAACAAATTATTTCCTTTCAATTGTCCCCTCCGTTTAAAGTAATTTGCATTGAATTGAATATAAAGCATGGGAAACAATAATTCTCAATTTTCTACCCGTATAATTTGCAAAAGATAAAAGTCTTATAAAATTTGTTCAGATTATGCTCTGCTATATATTTACCCAACAAAAGTCAATATATACTAAACCTTTTAGATTATTTGTCACAATCAAAATTGTATTCCTCAAATATATACTTTCACATGACATCAATGTTAATAATAATCCCAAATTACGAGTACAAAAGTACCAGGGAATGAGTTCATTTTCCGAAATAACAAGTAGAAAAGTACGTAATGACTGAAATGGAAGAGCCAGAATCAGAAAGAAGATTCCTCCCTTTTTCTCTAAGGGCGTGTTTGGTTGCAAGGAAGTGGGCGGAAGTAAGGAAATAGAGAAGTTCAATTCTGTATTTTTTGTTCTTCTTATTTTTTTTATCCATTACTTTGCTCAATCATGCGAGATGGTAGAGACTGAAAATGAAAGCCCTTTTATCGCATTGTCCTTTATCTCTATTGCATTGCTAAAACAAGACAACAGAATAATATTCAAAATCGAGAAAAGATATTGAAAAACCCCCCAAAAACACACACGTGCCCCCACACCCACGCGCACAATCAGAGTATATATAAACGTGTTGCGGGCGGGGTAACAACCAACAAGGAACTCAATAGATGCAGTCGAGAAGTACCCGAAGAATAACAAGAAAAAGAAACAAAAGAGAAAGCAAACACAATATTTAACAAGTTTCGGCAATTTGCCCATGTCCTCGGGACAAGGGAGAGAGATTTTATTGATTCAACAACCAATACAATTTGTACGTTGTATACAATTTAATAGGGCGCTGCCTCTTTATTTATAGCCAAAGAGACCCAAGAATTTAGAAAATCCCAATTGGATTCGTCTCCAACTCAGAATCAAAGTCCGAATCCTGAAAGGAGATGCAGAGTCGCTTGTCGTTCAACCGGTCGATCGACCGTGTCCAACCGAGAGTTCCTCGTGCCAGTTGGTCGACCGTTCTTTTGCTATGGTCGATCGAGCGGTTGACCGAGCTACCCTGTGCACGTTTGTGCACACCGGTCGACCGGGCGGTCGACCAGCCCTGCTGCTGGCCTGATATAAGTTCAGTTCTCGCGTCGTTTTCGCTCCTTTTGACTTCCGATCTCTGCACTATGTTTCCTGATGAGTTTAAAAAATCTCCATCATAATTTTTTATCTTTTCTCTTCCTACAATTCTCCACCTCAGTAAAGATTTCTCAAATTTGAGCTGAACTCATCATAGTACCTGTCAACTCGAAAGTGGTTGCACCAGTGTGGCTGCCTGCGTACCTTATCCAAGGGATCAAGCCATCTGTAGTTCATCAAACGAGCTTCGTCGAGCTCAAGCAACTGGAAGGATATAGAGCAACTCTTTACAATGTATAAATTTCACTCTCGATACCACCTTGGTAAGCATATCTGCGGGATTCTCCTTTGTGTGAATCTTCAGTAACTCAATATCACCTTCATTAAGAATCTCCCGATCAAAATGGAACCTGACGTCAACGTGCTTCGTCCTTGCATAATATAGCTAGTTTTTCGCTAAATAGATGGCGCTCATGCTATCACAATTGATCTTCAACAGATCATGTTCAATCCCCAAGTCATCGAGCAACCCCTGAAGCCATATTGCCTCCTTCATAACCTCCGTCATGGCCATGTACTCGGCCTCTGCAGTAGATAATGCAACGGTAACTGTAGAATAGAGCGCAAACTCACTGATGCCTGGGATACTGTAAACACATACCATATTGTAGACCGACGTTTGTCAAGGTCTCCTACATAGTCAGAGTCAACATATCCGATACACTCCTGCTTACCCGAGGAATCCTTCTTGAATATCAATCTAACGTCTATGCCCTTAATGTACCGTCAAACCCACTTTACTGCCTCCAAATAACTCTTTTCAAGATCATGCATGTATCTGCTCACCATTGAGATAGCTTGTGAAGAAATCTGGTCTTGTACACACTATTGCATACATTAAACTACCAGCTGCGCTGCCATACAGCACGCGAGTCATGTATTCACGTTCTTCAACAGTAGTCAAAGACATAGTGATTTTTAACTTAAAATGAGCAGCCAATGGTATACTTACATATTTCATATCACTGTCGATGTTGAACCTCTGAGTACCTTTTGCAAATATTCTTTTTTGTGTCAAACTTACCTTCCCACTCCTTCGATCTCGCTCATGCCTACCACCTTCTTTGCTTCACCAAGATCATTCATCTCGAGCTCGGAAGATAAGTCTTTTTTCAATTTATCAATTACGGATCTGCTCTTAGAAGCGATAAGCATATCTTCTACATATAACAGTAGATAGATGTACTCTCCTTTAGGTAACTTGTTGTAATATACACATGGGTCATAGATGGCTACGTGTGTACCTTTTCCCTCTGATGAAGCTATCGAAACGCTTGTATCACTGTCTAGGAGATTGTTTCAATCTATATAGCAATTTTTTCAGATTGCAAACTGATCGAGGGAAAACCGCGCACAAAAAATGTATGTTTTGAAATCAAGATTTAAAGTGTGTGTGCTTTGACTTCCTCGACACTTCCGTTATAGCATAGAGGCTAAAACGAGTCGAATCCATAAGGACGGGAGGCGATAGAAGTTTTACCGGTTGATTCACGTGTTTGTTAAAAAGTTTTTCAAAGTTCTAAAGAATGAAAAAGAAAAGAAAGAAAAGAATGAAAAGAGAATTACGGTGAAACACAAAGAAGTGAGAAACATAGAAGATAAAATGTTTGTATTTTTGTTTGTATATCTAAAACAAAGTGAAAAGGAAAGAAAACTCACGGCTACTAACTACTAATGACTCCACCAACATGCTAACCTCTTAGTGATAGTTGCCTCACATGTATCATTGGCCATCACTAGTCCTTGGTTCAAGAGCGATACAAAGCATGGCTCATATGTAACTCATCACAACCCAACTCAACAAACAAGTGCAAGCTACACTTAAACCATCAAAACTATAGAAAAGTAAGTATGGAGTAAAGTAATGTTAGCTTGTTAGTGGTTAGGAAGTTAGAGTGTTAGATCCATCATCATGAGCCATCAATGGCTCTTGCAAGAGCAAGGCCAAACCGAGGCTATTAGATTCATGTGGATTATCAAATAAGAAGTTAGACTAGTTGGTGGTTAGTAGTTAGTTGCCATGAGAGAAGACTAGTTACACATGTAAAAGAGATTAGAGAGAAGAAAATATAGAGAGGTAAAGAGAGCACCTTTCATAGATTGTCACCTTCTATTACAAGCACTCTTGCATTCCAAGCATGTACCACTCTCTCTATTACAAGATTTATAAAATGAAAAATACAATGGAGGAAGAAGAACTAACCTAAATTAAACTACCCTAAACTACAACATGGAATGAAAACTACTCCTAAAACTCTGTATATTTTTTGCTCTGAAACCCCAGGGGGTATTTATAGGCACCAGGGAAGAGGGGGCCAGGGGACAAACCCTGGCCCAAAAAGCGGCCGTGCGCGCGGCGCTTCGAGCCGTGCGCTGTCTTGTCTATCCCCTGTCAGCTCCTGTGCCCAGTTTCTGGTTTGCAGCCCCTGGTTTTGACAGAATCAGCCTCCTAGGTCAATGGCTATCTTAATAGGCCTTTAATCACAAATTAAATGGTGATTTAGGGTCTTCTTCTTCATTGCACACCATAGACCTAGAATCAAGTAAGCAAAGCTTTATTAGCAGAATTTAATACGAAATAAATGTAAAGATGTGATAAAAATTATGCAAAATTAGAGACTAATTACCAACCATTTACTCCTTAACTGCAGTTTTGAACCCCATCGGCTGAGATATTTAAATCTCCTCATCAAGATCACCATGGAGAAAGGAGGTCTTATATCGAGCTGGTCAAGATCTAACTCATACTGTGCTACCAGTGCCAGCAAAATCTGAATTGATGAGTGCTTTATAACAGGGGAGAATACCTCGTTATAGTCAATGCCTTCTCGTTGTGCATAGCTTTTCGCCACCAACCTGGCTTTGTAGCGTACAATATCTTCCTTGAGAGATCCATGTTTCTTTGCATATACCTACTTACAACCAATTGCCTTTTTTCCTTTGGGCAACTCTGTCAGTTCCCAGGTGTCATTCTTGTGTAGAGAACTCATCTCTTCTTCCATGGCATCATTCCACATCTTGAACTCTGAACTGATTTCAGTTTCTCTATATGTAGACGGGATCGCCTCTTCAACGACTTAGCGAGTATATGCCACAATCATATCTGTAGTGCGCCAACTAGTTTGCGTGAATTTATTCTGATTCTTCCAACTGCAATGGATTCATAGACATCACCCATAACCTGTCCTTGATCCTCATCATCATCAGCATCCTGCTCGGCTACATGATCACTACCTTGTGTCACGTGGGTATGATCTCCAAAATATTGACCTTTCTAGAGATGGTGAGGTAGCATCACTCTCCGCATACTACGATACCTCTTTGTTTTCTCAATCTCCACCTGCTGAGAGATTGTAGACTTCAACATTGAAGCCTCATCGAATGTGACATTTCTGCTGAGGACAAATTTTTTGTCCTTAGGAACCCAAATCTTGTAACCTTTTATTCCTCTTTTGAATCCAATGAACACTCTTTTCTTCCCTCTTGGGTCTAACTTGTCTTCCTTAACATGGTAGTAAATCGGACACCCAAATACCCTTAGCAAATCATAATCCTGAGCAGCTTTCTCTGACCAAACCTCCAGAGGAGTTTTACCTCCTATCGCAGACTGTTGACGAGATAGCAAGCATATGCTAAAGTCTCAACCCAAAAGTTCTTTGGTAATCTGTCATTGGATAACATACATCAGACCTTCTCTAGTAAAGTTCTATTCATCCTTTCTTCTACCCTATTTTGTTGAGGTATTTCTCTTACTGTGAAGTGTCTGTCTATGCCCTCATCATGACATAGTTTTAGAAAATGATCAGACTCAAACTCACCTCCGTTATCTGACCAGAGACTTGATCTTCCTTCCCGTGCTTTTCTCCAAATTCTTCTTCACTTCACAAACAATTATAGGTCTACCCCTTTGTGCTTCATGGTATATACCCAACATCGCCTAGAATAATCATCAATGAAAGTCACAAATTAGTAGTTACCTTCAATAGATATCGTCTTTATAGGTTCCCAAACGTCGGTGTGAACATAGTCTAGAATTCCTTCGGTGCAGTGAGTCGCTGTGCTGAATTTCACCTTGGTCATCTTTCTGATGACACAATATTCACAGAAATCTAGTTTGCAGGTTCTTACACCTTTCAATAGACCTTACTTTGTAAGAGTTTGTAAAGACTTTTCTCCGGTGTGTCCGAGCCTCATATGCCACAACCTGGTTTAATCGTCATCTGTATCTGTAAAAGTCGTCACCTGTCCTGTAACAAAACTACCCTTCAAATAGTAGAGATTATTCCGGCGGACGCCCTTTAGAACACCATTGAGCCTTTGGTCATCTTGAGAACTTCATCTTTTATTGATACCTCAAGACCTAATATTTTCAAAGTACCAACTGAGATAAACTTTCTCTTAAGTTGAGGTACATACCTCACTTCCTGCAATTCTCGTACCATCCCATCTAACATCTTAATGTGGACTATCCCTATACCTTCCATGTTACATAGGCGATCATCACCCATGATAACAGAATATCCTTCTAACTTCTCAAAGGTAGAAAATCAATCCCTGTTCGAGCACAAGTGATAGGTAGCTTCAATATCTAACAACCACTCATAATCTCTTGAGTAACCAATGATAGGAGTAGTAACAGAGAAAGAGAATACCTATGAGTCCAGTCTAATCCACCTGCCTGTAAGTACTGGCGTGAGTACTGACCACCCGTGCGAGGTTTGCCTCAGTCTTTGACTTTTTCTTCTTACCTTTGACCATTGAACAATCAACTTTCTAGTGCCCTAGTTCTTTGCAGAAGGCGCATTAGTTCTTTTTTAGATCTCTGAAACCTGGCCTGAATTTTTATCTCCCGCGACCACCTTTGCCCTTCCTATTGGAATTTTTGTCTCTTATCGCCAACGCCTCTGCTGATGTACTCTCGTGAGAATATAATCTATCTTGCCTTGCCTTTTTACTTCATAGTTTACAAGAGCAACCGACACCTCACTATAGTTGTGTTTGTCTACCATTGATCAAGTTAAGAGTAAAGGTCTCACACTCTTCGTCCAGAAGAGAATTCAAAAGAATCATTGTCTTATCCTTTTCATCAATCGTGACATACACATTAACTAGGTCTGTAAGAAACTTGGTGTAGTTGTTCATGTGTTCATCAATGGAGGGTCCTCTCTTCATCTAGAAGTGATAAAGGCTCCTTTTCAATTGTAGCGGCGACTCGATGCTCTTCGTAAAATACTTCTTCTCCAGGATCTCCCACAACTGTCTTGCAGATGCTTCATGCAACACATGGTACTTGATGTATTGTGTCAAACAAGACCTTATCAACCACGCGTTGTTCGGTTCATCTTGTCCCGATCTTCTTTAGAAGTAGAATCGTGCTTTTTCTCCAATCGTAAAGTGCCCTCGAGGTTTGATGCCGTCAATGCATCCATCACCTCACACCTCAACATATCGAAGTTGTTCTTACCATCGAACTTCACCACATCAATTTTCAAAGGATGTCGGTTCATGAATTTCACCATAGATGCATTATCTCCGGCCATCTTCTCAATGGTTCTCTTAAAGCGATGCGAAAGGAAACAGAGTTAGATCAAAAAAACTAGATAAATATAGGATATTTACATCAAAGTGAAACCCTAGAAGAATTTCCGAAATGAACTACTCCAACCGAATTTGATTACTTGAGCAATGCGAACGCTGTTTTAAGATCGACACACGATCCCACAAATAATCCCAACGTTGCTCCGAAATCGACACGCGATCTCCTCCAAATAACAACCAATGCTCTTTGAATCGACACGCGATCCCATAACGAACCTGGATGCTCTGATACCGCTTGTTGCGGGCGGGGCAATAACCAGCGAGGAACCCAATAGAGACAGCAGAGAAGTACCCCAAGAATATCAAGACCAAGAGAGAAAGCAAACACAATATTTAACGAGGTTCAGCAATTTGCCTACGTCCTTGGGGCAAGGGAGAGAGATTTTATTGATTCAACAACCAATAAATTTGTACCTTGCATCCATTTAAGAAGGCTCTGCCTCTTTATTTACAGCCAAAGAGACCAAGAAATTTAGGAAATCCAAATTAGATTCGTCTCTAATTCACAAACAAAGTCCGAATCCTGAAAGGAGATGCAGATCCGCACCCAGATTCACCTATCGGTCGACCAAGCAGTCGACTGACCCAAGCACCCAGTCGACCGGTTGGTCGACCGTGTCCAACAGAGTTCTTCGTGCCAGTCGGTCGATCGAGCGGTTGACCGTTCTCCTACTCCAGTTGACCGGGAAGTTGACTGAGTTGCCCTGTGCACGTTTGTGCACACCGGTCGACCGGGTGGTCGATCGGCCCTGCTGCTGGCCTTGTATAAGTTCCGTTCTCGCGCCGTTCTCACTCCTTTTGACTTCCGATCTCTCTACTATGTTTCCTGATAAGTTTAAAAAAACCTCCACCATAACTTTTTGTCTCCTCGCCCTACGAAATGATCAAAACAAAACAAAGATATTATTAGTGAGCAAATTAAGAGAAAGAAAACCTAACTATTAACAAATGAAAAACTGTAGAAAGTCTAAAAGAAGCTCTACCTAGTGTAGTTAAAACAATTAGCACTTTATTTTTAATATCTCTTCAATTTATTTTTTAATTGTTTTTTTCATCGCAATTCCTTTTTTTTTTATTTTTTTATTTTTTTTAACAAACAAGTGGCTACTCCCCATCTTCTCTCAACACAGAGAGAATAGTTCTTCTAATATGTCACTCACACATTTTGAACATGTGAGTTTCTTATCCCAAATCATGTATCTTATCAATTCTTCTCCCAACTTCCTCTTGCACCTTAAATTTTATCATATATCTTTCATAGAATCTGTTTAAATTTCGACTCCATAGATTCCATAGTGTGGTTGTAATGATCCTCAAGAGTACATTTTTAAATATGAAATTTCTCTCAAAAAAACAATACTCAGAAATTATATTATAATAAAAACCAACAATTGGGATCTCTAATTGGATATAAGGATTTGTTGACATGATGCGTTTTTTCCCCGGTTAATCACTAACGCGCATATGGATTCAATTATACAAACCGTTGTGATAAAAAGTCGCTCAATTTATCACGACAATTTTGCTTTTTTGGTCTCAGATATTCCCCAAGCTCATCATACGCGTGACGTACTGGTGTCATAAAATGCCGAAACAACTCCACATCGGTATTTCTTCTAGAAGCAAGCAATGGATCCGGGTCTTAAAAATAACAATAAATTCCGTTTTTTTTCACTGTTCAAACAAAATCTGAGAGCCACGTCACCTTGATCTTTAAAAACTCATATTAATCGTTGTATCCGTCGGCGATCACCAAATTCTCGCCTTATTTAATTGTTCCAAATTTAACATTCACCAATTGATCCCCACACCCAGCCACACACCACACCTCACGTTTGCCACGTCATCAACTAATATCCCCCTCCCCTAGTTAGTTAATTAGCTTGCGCCAATTAATCTAATCATTCAAGGTCAATCCCGTCAATTCACCGCTTTCCTTCCCTTGCCGCTAAAGCTATGTCCCCAAGCGAAAGGGGAGAGAAACAGAGAAAAGCTAGAGAGAGAGAGAAAGAGACAGATTTCCTCTTCTCCTTCCTCTCTCTCTCTCTCTCTCTCTCTCTCTCTAAAAGTCCTGTTTCTCTCACTCATCCTCCCTCTTTGAATTCTGATTCGTCCGCTTCTTCTGCAAGTTTTTCTATATTAGACTTCGACCCATCAAACTCCTCTAATTCCAAAAGAAATCAGGGGCTTTTCTACAAACATGTCAGTACCGGCGATCGCGCTCTACCCCATCTCGCCGGCTGCCTTCTTCGGGTCCGGGTGCGACCACGACCCGAGCCCAAACCCGAAATCCATCACCGGCGGTCTCTCCCGCCTCTTCTCTTCCTCCCCCTCCTCCCGCCACTCGATAGCATCCTCCATCAGCTTCGCTGGCGGTGACGAGACCGCGGATTTGGCCCTCAGCAGATCCTTATCCTATTCCTGTAGTCCTTCTAGAAGCTTCCCATCATCGTTTAGGAATTCGGCGGGAAAAGATCGGATCTTTAGGACGTTTATTAGGAATGCGCTGGGGTCTTGCTTCGATTACGACTCGCCGAGAGTCCCGAATGGTGGGGGGATTCATGTGGACGAGTTGGGGTTTGATTTTGGGGAGAGCTTTGTGGAGCCCTGTGCGAGAGAGCTGCTCGCTGGAGCGCAATCGAGGCATAAGGTTTTCAATGAGGAGTTTGTTGTCAAGGCGTTTTGTGAAGCGGAGAAAGCTCATCGAGGGCAGGTGAGGATGCTTGGGTTTGCTGTGAAATAATTTGGGTTTCTTTGCTTCCATTGAAAAAGATTTTTTATTTAATGACTCTAAGTTCGAAGAATGAAGTGGATTTAATTTCATTACTTTCCTAATATGGATCCTTCAGAAATTTGGTGTTTTTTTAACGCTTTTGTGTACTTTCCTGTTTATTTTTGTGTACTTTTTTCTTAACCTGGTACTGTTATCAATCCTAGGATAAAATAAATTCCTTTTGATTCTGGGATGTAAGAGTGAATGGGTTACTCTGAATTTGCTGCTTTTTTTTTTCTTTTTAATAAATTGGAATTAGGGCTTTTATGATCATTAGAAGATTGAAGTGGGTTTATTTGATTTGTTTGCTAGATGAGGGCGAGCGGCGACCCTTACTTGCAGCATTGTGTGGAGACTGCAGTTTTGCTGGCGAAGATCGGTGCTAATTCGACAGTTGTTGCTGCAGGGCTTTTGCATGATACACTTGATGATTCTTTCATGGATTATGATTATATTCATAGAAGGTTTGGAGCTGGACTTGCTGATCTTGTTCAGGGGTCGGTCCTTCTTCTTTGTCATTGTTATTTTGTTTTATGCAAGCACTAGATATAGACTATGATGATGATCCCTCAATCTAATTACAGTGAATGCACACAGTACATATTAGTGAAGTTGCATGGTCTGGTACATGATTTGGACATTTAATTTTCCCTTGCTCACTTTTCTTTAATTTCTTGCCT
Organism: Agave tequilana; assembly: GCA_038442645.1. Taxonomy (NCBI): domain Eukaryota; kingdom Viridiplantae; phylum Streptophyta; class Magnoliopsida; order Asparagales; family Asparagaceae; genus Agave; species Agave tequilana. Next base: position 19,291 of record JAVJIF010033681.1, on the reverse strand, counting down.
TCTTTTCACATGTAAATAGAATGATTCAGTTTTAGGAACGAAATCAAAAAGTAGTTTAACTTCATGTAGCATGCAGCCCAGGTGCCTTTCTGACCGAAGGCGCCTATTGGCCATGCGACAACTGTGAACTCTAGTTGTGACTATGGAAGTAGCATCAAGTCGATGCAATTTGTGAGCTCATCTCCAAAGATACACTAAACTGGTTTTATTGTTCACAAGTTTTTGGTAAATTGTGATCGAAGCATCAAACGTGCAGTTCACAGTGTTTCAATAATTAAAATTATGTTTTCTTTTATGCATAACTACTTGTCTAGTTGATTACCTGTTTTCTGTTCTTTTCTCCTAACAGTAGTACCTTAAAAAAGATCCACATTCTGCAACTTGGAATAAAGATTACCTTATGAAACTTAAATCATTCTATTTCTTCATTGCTTAGAGCAGAAATTGTGAGGCCAAATACTAAGGAGTATTGACAATTTATGCAGGTCTCAAAGTTAAGCCACTTGAGCAAGCTTGCCCGTGAAAACAATACTGCAAGCAGAACCGTTGAGGCAGACAGACTGCACACAATGTTTCTGGCAATGGCTGATGCCAGATCTGTTCTTATTAAACTTGCAGATAGACTCCATAACATGATGACATTAGAAGCTTTGCCTATGGTCAAGCAACAGAGATTTGCGAAGGAAACACTGGAGGTATTTGCTCCCTTAGCTAATCGATTGGGAATTTTTAGTTGGAAGGAGAAACTAGAAAATTTGTGCTTTAAGTATCTCTATCCAGAGCAGCACAAACTTCTATCCTCCAAACTTCTCAGATGCTTTGATGAAGCAATGATTGCATCAGCCATAGAGAAACTAGAACAAGCTCTCAAGGTTGGAGGCATCTCTTATAATGCTCTGTATGGGAGGCACAAGAGCTTATACAGCATCCACTCCAAGATGCTAAAGTATGTATCTCTCTCTTCTTTCTAATTTGTGCAGTACAAGTATATACTTCCCCTTTTCCCCATTTGATGCCCTGTTCACTTGGGAATACATAAGAAAGTATCAGGTTTTAACATAGTGCTTTTAGTTTCACAAAATTAATGTGAAGAAGAGCCAACTTAAAATATTAATCAAGCTGGTAGGTTTTGGAAATAGCTCAGAAAAAAGAGGAATAAGAAAGGAAAATAAAAGATTTTATAAGGTTTTCATTTTGAAGCTACAAATAAATTTTGTTGGGGCATCATAGTGTATAGTAAAGTTGTTTGTTTCTTGGAGAACAGAAAGACGTCAACAGTGCCTCTTATGCATTATTATTATCATGATGTAATCCAATAGATTTTGTTAGTATGTATGCATGTCCTAACCAAATTTAATCTTCAAAACTTTGTATGCTACATGCGCAGACACAAGGCGTTCAATATGCTATTCAAATTTCGGTACTCGGGGGACATGGACAAGGTCCAGCTAAAGTTCAGAAATATCTGATAATAACACCTTAAGACAAATCATGTAACGACTGCAATCATATCAATATTTTATGTTTTGTGACTTTTGTCCTAAATAATGCCATGGAAAACGCAGCAAACATAAAGCATAAAGTTGTGCTTCTTTTTGGGTAAATGATATATTTTATTTTTGAGTATAAGTAAAAAGTTGTGTTTCTAAAAGACGGAAGTCATTATTCAACACTCTACATGCGCTACATGAAATTATTCGAAATATTATGTGTATGTATGGATTGTTTGTTAAATTCATGAATAATTACATAGTTTGAAGAAGGAGAGTCATATGCTAGTTGGCGGAATAATTGCTTAAGATTGATTTTAGAATATATATATTTTTTATTACAGATGATACTGTAACTAGATGGTTTCAGTACAGACAAACAAGTTCTTAACAAAAATATTTTTCTGGGGAAAAAAATAGACTATCAGAAGATATGTTTAATGATGGTGGTGTAACCTATTGCAGGAAGAACCTAACTATGGATGAGGTCCATGACATACATGGCTTACGTTTGATAGTGGAGAAGGAAGAAGATTGTTACACAGCGCTCGACATTGTTCATGAATTGTGGCCCAAAGTCATTGGAAGAGACAAAGACTATATAACTCATCCCAAATTTAATGGGTATGCCATAATTTAGGACTTTGATTCTCTGATTGCTTGATCCACTATTCCTGTGGGCTTTGCTGATTTTATATTTCCAGGTACCAATCTCTACACACTGTTGTTGTAAGTGAGGATGCTGTTCCATTGGAAGTCCAGATTCGAACCAAGGAAATGCACTTACAGGCAGAATTCGGGTTTGCTGCTCATTGGAGATACAAAGAAGGTGACTGTCAGCACTCATCCTTTGTGCTCCAAATGGTGGAGTGGGCAAGATGGGTAGTAACATTACAATGTGAGACAATGAACGCAGACCGACCCCTATCTTATGGTGATGCCGATTCAATTAGGCCCTCATGTCCATTTCCTTCCCGCCCAAATGAGTGCCCATACTCTTCTACACCCTGGCCTGTCCACGGTGGGCCCATCTTCATCATTTTGTTGGAAAATGAAAAGGTGAATCCTTTTGCCTTTAATCTTGCATTTTATATAACTTTTTTTGAAAAAAAAATTCAAATACTCTTGATACATTTAGTTTAATGATTTCCAGATTATTTGTTCAACAAATCAGCTATTAAAAAGTGAGTAATTGGGAAAAATATTAAATAATACTTTCACAGATGTCATGGAACGTGTCGTGTGATATGTTTCAACCTATTGGTGGACAGCGATAACTTTCACATTATGGGTAGATGATTTCTTAATAATGTTGTTTTTTGATATTATGATATTTTTGTTAATATCCCTTCTCTCATGCTTGCCCCTTAAGAGCTGAATGAAAGAAAAATTTTCATATAGCCAATCTCAAAAGTTTAGGATAAAGGCTTTCTCAGCTGTTGTTTGCTTCTGTTATGTGTGTTTCAGTGTGCAGTTTCTGCTTAGACATAAACTTTAGTGGTATTTATTTTTTCATTATGCACATGTATGAAAACTGGCATGATGTATGAAAATTTGTCAATGGCTAACCCTTTACCTCATATATATAACATGACCTTGCAAGGATGCCTAATTGCTCCATATAACTGCAAGATGCCAAAATCTTATGCATATTATCCTTTTGGCCTAAACCCGGATTGTCCAGTGTTTTCCAGCTACAAAGTATTCTGTCTTTTTTTTGGCCGGGTACAGTTAGAACCATTCAGGAGAAACCATGACAATATGCATTTAATAAGCTTTAATTATGTTGAAACTGCGGCAAATTGAGTTCTTGCTCCTTTCTTCAATTTACTAAAGTAGGGTGCAAACTGGCCTTATTTGTTTCCAGAAATTGAGCATATTTCTTTCCCATAACTGTCTTCCACAGGAATTTTCATCATCTAGTAAGAGGTCCATAGGCCGTAACTGGCAAATCCCATCCTTTCACCCTTTCTTAGGAAATTCTTCATACTTGCACCTGTCATGAGTCATCCCTTGAACTGCTTACCCCTAACAAACCAGAAGTTCCTCTTTGCTGGTAATGTTCCATACTGATTCAAATGCCATGCTAAAGTGTGTCTTTTCTGTGATGTTTTGTCGTTAATGCATGAATTTGTTTTGATTCCTGTACATATAAGAAACTCAGAAGTTTTTAATGAATTCAGATTCTCGTTCTGTGTATGCAGGAACTAACAGTTTACCATGATTTCAGATGTCAGTGCAGGAATTTGCGCCAAACTCTACAGTGACGGATTTACTGGAGAGAGTTGGGAGGGGAGCCCAAGGTGGTCTCCCTACTTCCCGTTGAAAGAAGAACTAAGGCCAAGACTTAACCATGAGCCAGTGAATGACCCAAACCAGAAGCTACGGATGGGTGATGTCGTAGAGATGAGTCCAGATATCCCCGATGAATCCTTGACAGAGTACCGGGAAGAAATCCAGCGGATGTATGAGCGAGGCCTGAGCTTATCTACGCAGGGTGGAAGGCAATGATGACTCAATGCCGCTGTTGTGTTGCTACCGGTGTCGCTATCCCAATTTAAAAATCCACTGATTCATTGTACATGTATATGTGTAACTAATGTGTAAGAAATGTACAGTAATTGGTTGTGTTCTGAAATGAAATCCAGGTCAGAGAGGGTTGTGTGAAGTCCTAGTTCAAAGATCAAAGTATACAGCCTTGCTAAAGGTTTCATAGCTTTTAGCATGGGGAAGCAATTGGCCAGGATGTTGTATTTTCCCACCATCTTTATCCTTAATGAACTCTTGTCACTAATTGTATATTGTATTTTACATGCTGTCATTTCAAAGCTTCTAATTTGTTGTACAGTTGCAAACTTTTAGTTCTTGATCTAATTCCTTTTAGCGATTGAGGTCACTATCTGATCATTCCCGCCCTTCCGAGTTTTTCTTTTATTAATAAGATTTTAGTTTATTTTTTTGTCAGTAGCAGGTTTTACTGCAATCCTCTTTTTTCCCAGAAAAATAGGAAATTAGTTGGAAATTTCAGATCTCTGTTTTTTCAAAGCTTGTATAAGTTTTTTGTTTGTTTCTTAGTGTTTCTTTTTTATAAACAAACCACCTAAAATTATGGTTTTAGCTCTATAGTATGAATAATAGCTTGTACTTTTTCTTAAAATAAATTATTTTGTTTTGAACCTGACAGCTTATGCATTTTTGATTCATCATTTTATCAATTTCTTTTGTTCTTCATTAATTTTTTCTTTTCTTTTTTTTCTTCTTTGAGGCATTTCGTTTCAGCGACCTAAGTCAAATTGTAATTAAAAAAAACTCACGCGAATAATTTTATTCGCTTCAATCGCCTTCTTTTTTAAAGTAAGGATATGCGCCCACGTGTCAAACACGGAAGCGCTCACCAGCGATGAAAGACAAGTCCCTATGTAATCGCTTCAAAAAAAACGTGTCGCTTCAAAAATACCATATTTCTGAGGAATGTGACTATAATCGCAGTCCTCACAAAATGATTACAGTGTAGAGGACTGCTGTTTGGTGGGAAAAATTGAGGGCGTGTAAATTCTTTATTTGATTGTAAAGAAAGTTACAACGGATCATAATCTGATTACAAGATAGGGAAGATATTCAAGCTCAAAACTTTCCTTTGTTTAGTGCCGGATTCTTGATGTAGCGATTGAAAGTGAATCTTGTTTTCTGTTGACCGGGTAAACGTCACGATCTATTGGGAATCTTCCCTTTAGACGGTGAACGAAGTAACACAGCTTCTGTTCAACAAAAATCTCAAAGAGACTTTAGGTAAGAACAAATTTGAACTCAGTAAGTTGTTAGAAGAGTTTTTCTCTTTTGTATTTCTCAGCTAGAGATTCTGGTATTTCTAAGGCTTACAATCAAAGTTCTTCTGATCAAAACTTCCGACCCCTCTTCCATTACAGACTGGGTTATTTATAGGAGTTTCAGGGGTAAAACTGTCCCCTAAAAACACTCTACAATGAGGGTTAACTCCCTCATTACGTGGGCAGTAATTGACCCGGTAATGAGAGCAGTTATAATAGAGACGCGGGCTTTGAGCCTCGCGTTTTTGTTGTTGATGTAACGTTTGAGAAACGCGAAAGCTTCATGTGAGACGCTGAGTTCGGACTCTGCGTCTAGGTATTGCATAGATGCCTAAGATGCAAAGTCCAAGCTCTGCATCTTGACCATCGCGGTGAAGCAGAGACGCGGGTTTCGACTCTCGCGTCTTAGGGCTGCGGTGATGCTGAGGCGCGGCTTTCAAGCTCTGCGTCTTGATCATCGTAGTGATATTGAGACGCGGATTTTAACCCTCGTGTCTTGGTGTTGTACTAGTGGCTTGAGTCTGGAGTCTGCACTCTGCTTTCTGATGACTTGTCCTCAGTGGTTTTTTGAACAGTCTACAACTGCGATTATGATCGCAATCCTCAAAAAATTGTCTTATTTTTTAGGATTGGAGCTATGATCACAGCCTTCACAACTGCGATTATGATCGTTGTCCTCACAAAATGTATTATTTATGAGGATTGCGACCATGATCACAATCCTCTTTATTAAAATTACGACCGTGACGCAATATTCACAAAAATATCTTATATTTGAGTATTTTTGAGGCTGCGATGTCGCAGTTCTAAAAAATAGAACTACGAATATGATCGCAGTCTTCAAAAAATATCCTATTTCTGAGTCAGTCCTCACAGAGGATTGCGATTATGAGTCGCAATCCCCGTATCAGCATAGTCATAATCAGTAGACTCATGTCTACTGATATCAAATGATCCCTAATATTTTCCAGATCTAAACACAAATAAAACTCATCGCCAGCACGAATAAACGAAATCTGCAAAAGGTCAATAAAAAAAAAAAAAATATTTCCAGAGGCGCCACCTCCAACCCCGGAAGGGGGCTCCCCAGCCCATTTGAATCCCTACGGCGACCTGATCGCGCAAATCGACCCGCGAATAACTCTGTATCGAGGTCAAAGTTGAGAGGAGAGCAGCGCCCAGAGTGGTGAGAAAGGGTAAAAGAGAGAATAAAACATGTAAAGAAATAATGGTTGGGAGAAATCAGTTTATGCTGACGTGGATGAAACTGTAGCAAACAAAATTATGAAGCTTGATTTATTTTTTCCCTTCTAATTATGTGGTGAAGTTGGTGGCCGTAGCAAAGTATTCCTTTTATGGTCAGCCTAGATGGCATGCACTTTTATTATTAATTTTCTTCCCTGTCTAATATTCTAGCTCTTGGTTGTTTACAACATTTTTAGATATCTGAACCGTTCAACAGAACCGATAATCCCTGACAATGTGGTTGTCAATTTGAATCTTGAAGATAAATCCATCATAAGGATATGGCACTGTACACTTTAATTTCTTGATATTTTTGTAGCATGAAATGCATCAATGAAATTTTCATATATACTTCTTTCTGAAAAAAGAAAGAAAGAAAAACTAAAAATATATGATATAGATACAAGTTATCACAGAAAATTTAAAAATAGTTTATGTTTTAGGAGAAGGAAATTAGGATAGTTTATGGTGACATATGCCATTCTTTATAGGGAATATTCACTATGAAGTCTCCTACCAAAAACATAAATTATCAATGTATCATCAAAGAGAGTTGACAGAAAAAGCAAAGAATCACCACACAAGTTAAGAAAACTACAGAACTAGCAGGGAACTAGAGAAAGAACATTATCAGAGTAAGAATAATCTGATTTGAAAAAGAAGAAGAAGAATAAGAAAGAAATAAAAGAAAAGAAGAAAGGCAGATGAAAATAATGCTGATATATAAAACTTAAAAATTTATATAAGAATGTAGGCAGACTTACAAAAGGACAAGTCAGTCATGGTTAACAACTAATGTCTTTCTTAATTACCAAAGAAATAAGAATATAACAAAAAAAAGAAAGAAAACATAATAATAATTGATTCCAATTAACTTACTTTGAAAAAAGCCATTTATGTTGGATCATTTCTTGATCCCTTGAAACCAAGGGGAGAGATTAGAATCTGCTCATCTTTCACCAATAATCTCTACAAGAACATAACCCATCCTTAAAATGATGAAATCTCTTGGCATCTCTAGCAATGATCTCTTTCCCTACCACTTTAGTAACCAACTTAATCCAAGCATGACAATCACCACAAACCCTAAGGTTTTTGAAAATCATAATACAATTGTTACTCCTTTCAGAACTACTCAACACTCCAAAAGCCACAGCCAACTTTTCACTGTGATAAAACAAAGATTTCTGCTTCTCTTGTTCTTCCATTTCTTGCAGCACATACCTAGTATTAGGAACGTATCCCAGCTCCTTGGTCTTCTCAATCAACCTCTCCAACTCTTTAAAGATCTCTGCAGCCTTTGGATGAGAACTGTCCCCAGCCATGAAAGTATGCATCTCTTTGTCAACCTCAACCCAAGTCATTGCCGGGTCCTTCTTCAATCTCATCTCCCTCATAGCACATTTCATGCTCCTCACTTCATCCCACTGGCCAAGAGATGCATAGATGTTAGATAGTAGAATATGAGTCCCATCGTCACCAGGGTCGAGCTCAAGTACTTTTGTTGCAGCTCGTTTTGCCATCTCTAGCTCACCGTGGATCTTGCAAGCACCGAGCAATGTCCTCCAGAGGACTTTATCAGGGTTCACGGTTTGGGTTATCAGTCCTTCAGCCTCCTCTAGTCTTCCTGCTCGACCAAGCAAATCTACCATGCAAGCGTAGTGGTCATTGGACGCCCCAAACCTGTAATTCTTTGTAATATGTGAAAAGACTCGACGCCCTTCTTCAACTAATCCTGCATTGCTGCAAGCAGAAAGAACACTGGTATATGTCACATCGTTTGGTTCTAGACTCGAGTTTAGTACTTGATCAAACAATCTGACAGCTTCTAGTCCATTTCCATTTTGGGCATAACCATAGATCATGGAGTTGGCCAAAACCAAATCAAGCTCCGGGGAACAATCGAAAACAGACCTAGCCATCAATACATGGCCACATTTCCCGTAAGTGTCAATTAGAGCAGCACCCACAAATCGATCTCTGTCCAATCCGCTCTTTATAGCAAAGCCATGGATTAGCTTCCCCTGTTCAAATAAAGCAAGGGCTGAGCACCCTCTTAGAGCTGTTGACAGAGTAAACGTATTAGGGGTAACTGAATCACGAATCATCCTTTGAAGCATTGAGAGAGCGAGCTCTTCTTTATGATTGCACACCAAACAACCAATCATAGCAGTCCAAGTCACAATATTTGGATTTAGAATTCCTTCAAAAACTTTAAGAGAGTCATCAATAAGCCCATTCTTTGAATACATACTAAGGAGCGAAGTTTGTGAAGCTATTTGACAACCCAATCCGGACTTAAGGATTAAGCCATGAATTGCTTTCCCTTCCCTTAACTCCCCAAGATTCCCACAAGATACCAAAACGCTAGAAAATGTGAAATCATTTGCTTTCACACCCAAATTGACCATCTCTCCAAATATTCGAATAGCGTCCCTATCCATTCCATTCTGAGAGAAGCCTACAATCAAAGCTGTCGAACAAACAACATCTCTATCCTTTATCCTTTCATAGACATTCCGGGCATCACCCAATCTCCCAAATTTCGCATACATGTCGACTAGAGAACTACCAACAAATGCATTCTTGGCATCCAAGCCCAAGAGTACAAGAAGCCCGTGGGTTCCTCGGCCTTCACCAGTGAGACCCAGATCAGAGTATGCTTTTAAAATGCTAGAGAAGGTGAACTCATCAGGCAATGTACCCTTGGGAATCATCTCCTTGAAGAGTGCGATGGCCTCACGGCTCCTTTGATAACGAATATAAGAAGACATCATAGAGTTCCAAGTAACTATGTGTGGTGGAGGCATTTCATCGAACACTCGACGGGCATGGTTGAAATCCCGGACTTCAGGTAGGAATCAACGAGCTTGTTACCGAGAGCAATGTAAGGGAAGTTGGATACTATCATGTGGAGGTGGATTTGTTTGGTTTGGGATAAGGATTTGTTGGAGGTGGATTGACGTAGAAGAGAGACGTAATGGTTGAAAAGAGTGGAATTCGAAGAGAGGGAGGTCAATGGGGTGTTGATTTGATTGGAAAATTTTGAGTTTGAGGAGGATGAAGAGGTGTAGAGATTTCTCAAGGAGAAAGAGGGTCTCATGGCTGTATGATGTTATTGCTTCTATCGTTACTAAACGAGTATCTTGTTTGCTGAGAGAGGTTAGTTGAAGTAAAGGAAAGAGATTGGTTACGAGAAAGGAGAAGAGAGGAAAATATACTCTTCGGAGGTCCCTGATGTTTAAAACAGTAATTTTAATCATATTTTAAAATATATTCTTCTTGAGATTAGTTAAATTTTTTTTACTATTATACTATAGCAGCATTTACATATTTTAAACAGTAATTAAATTGAAACACTGTGTGATGTGATGTGATAAAAATTTTAAGAGATATTTGGCCAATTTGAGCCTGTTTGACTAAAGGTAGAAGTGAGGAAGTGAAAAAATAAGGAAGAGGTAATAGTTCCCTTTGGAACTTGAGAATTGGTTGTAAGTTTTTCGGTATTTGGATGTTGTTGAGAAGTGTGATTCGGAAAATGTTTGTTTTTCCGGTGTTTAGATGGTAATGTGGAAGTGAAAGTGAAAAAGTTGACCATAAAGTTGATCGCAAAATAATATTAAAATAAAAATTAATTAAGAAAATTAAAAAATAGACGGTAATTAGAATGCAAGTGAGATTTACATGATCAAAAAATTAACTGTTTTTTACTATAACTTATTAGAAATGAGATTTATATAACCACAAAATTAATTGTAGCACTCTAAAAGTGAGAAAATAGTTGTGTAAAAGAGAAAAGAGAAAAAAAAAATTTCTTATTATTCTTTTCTAGTATTTGAATAAACAAGAAAATGAGCAATTATATTTCCTCATTTTCTACTTCCGCCTGCTTCCTTGCAACCAAACACACCCAAATATGAAAGAGTTTCACTTCTCTGAAGCGACGTGTCTCGAAATTGTGAGTTCTTGTCATTTTTTTTATATTTAAAAGTTATTGATGTTGATAACTAAATGTCTGGCTATATACACATCTAAATATTTTTTAATTTTCGAATTCGGATATTAACGGCTAAATAACCACCCAACCCGGCCATTGACACATCAAAAAACAAAAAAAACAAAATCAAATCAGATGACTGTGCTTCTCATTCTTCATTACTTTAAGAAAAATGGAGGGCTATTTACCCAAAAAAAGAAAAAAGAAAAACGAGCAGATGCAAAAGTCAAACACCACGTGCTCTACACGTGCTCACGGAACAAAATACGGGAGGAAAATAGCCCCCAGTCGTTATCATCTTCACGGTGGTGGGAGGAAATCAAAAATAATTTTGGAAACAGAAAAAAGATTTAAAAATAAAAATGACGAAGCTGTACGCGGAGGCGACCCCACCGACGGACATGAATCGGAACACGGAGTGGTTAACTTACCCCGGCGTCTGGACGACCTACATCCTCATCATCTTCTTCGCTTGGATCGCCGTCCTCTCCATCTTCCGCTGCTCCGCCGGCATCGCCTGGACCACCGTCAACATCGCCCACTTCCTCGTAAATCATTCTCAAAACCCTAACCCTAATTTCTTTGTTCCACCCTTTTTTTGTTTGTTTCATGCAATGCGGATGCCAATCTCCTGATTCCGTAAAAGGTCCTGTATGATAATTAGATTTATGCACATGTTGATTGTATGAAGTTTTGATTTTTCGAAGAATTTCGTGCGTATTATTTGTTTTGGGAAAAAAAAAATCCCTAATTTCTTACTATCTTTGATTTAATGCAGCTATTTGTTGGAAAATGGCGATATTATGGTTCTTTGGGGAAATGTTGGTACCGTGGATACCACGAGTCTTGAAGTAACTCGTTCCTGCTAGTTAGAAATGTCATGAGAGAAAAAAGTGCAGATTTTTTTTTGAAGTCTCAACACATTTCTTTGTTGCATTTCCTTCGATATCTGCATGGTTTACGTATCGAATAGGAGGAGATAGATTTTGTTGTTCTTTCCTTTGAAAGCTTTGTAATAAATGATGGATTATAGAATAAGAAAATGGTTGAGTCGTTGAAAATACAAACTAGCAGTGGGTTCCTGATGTGGACATGACAACTAACTTAGGCTGGTGATGATGTGTGGAATTAGACAAGAGGGCTTTAACGAATCATTCTCAGTTCCCATTATAGAGTGATGTCTGTGATCAAATTTATTGGTTGCATCAGCAAGTGTTGATTTGTTGTCTTTGGGTCAGCCCGAGTAGCAGCGTGCATCAACATCACTGGTAGGAATAGAATTGGCAGTCATTGGTTGCTGCTCTTCTTGCAATACCAATGAATATGTCTTAGCGAGTAACGGGATTCCAAAGGGGAAATTTGTCCTCTAATGGCTGAATAAGAGCCAATAAGACATTTGAGCATTTGCATGTTCTTCCAATGCTTTTCATATTCTAAAAGAAATTTGAGTGCTCTACAAGACCAAATTGTCATAGAAATATAGGAACAAGCTCATCCAAAAACCTCTTAGTTTATGATAATAAAAAATTCTATGGAGTTGTGTCCTTGAGTGAAAAAAAAAAATGGATATCTCAATCAAGAGTAACCTGAGGAATGCTACTGTTTTTTAAAGGTGTAATCTGCATAATCAATTAAGGACATCCTGCTGAGAACTGATTGACTTGACATGGGCATGTATAGTGTAAAGCCAATAATAAGATGGATAGTTGAATGAATGCTTTGGAAACAAATTATATCACATTAAATGCATCCTTCAATAGGGATCATAGGTGATGAAGGAATTGTGATGGCAAGCAGCCTGCATGGCCACCTAGGTGGAGAGGTTCCCAGACTGCATTGAGGCCTGAGTAAGGCAGCCTGGATGCTTGGAAGGGAGAGATTGACAGAGCGAATTAGACAGGATAAAAGTCAGATTACGTTGCTGCTGCCACTGTTGACTCAGTGCCGCTGCAACTGCTGGCCCAGTGCCTAACCTGTCCCTTCTTCTCCTCTTCTTGCAGCAGCTCTGGTCAATGCAAGCAACAGAGGCAGCAGCAGAGAAATGCGGAAGCAGCACTGTCAGTTGATGGCAAATCCTTCTTTTTCCTCTTCTTCCTCCCTGTTCTTGAAGCTTCTCTCTTTTTTTCTTTTTTCTTTTTTCTTTTTTTCTTCTTACTTATAAACGGCCCAGCACCTGCTTTCCCACCTTTGCCACCCACTTCTGCAGTCTATAAAACTGGATGAAAGGGACATTTTATGTTGTTGGATCAAGATATACTGGCTCTTCATTAGGTTGTTTATACAAAGAATATTGAAATGGAAAGCTTAGAAAATATTTAAATCTTTTTATTTATGTAAAGTGAGAATGAACATTCAATTAGCTCAATGACATTTCTGTTTGATGGGTATGACAGAATTTTCTTAGTTACTACTTTATGCTTTATTGATCTCTTACTCTTAGAATTATACAGCAAGTACAGGATATGGTTTTAAAGATTAATTATACTAATATGAAGCGTGTATTGAACATAAAGAGGACACTGATATAGCAAGATGATACACATGTCCTAAACATTGTCCTTCAAATATTCAGATTTTTTTTTACTTCTAACGCTTTTCTTAGTCTCTTATTTTGTCCTTGTTGTGCAGTAAACAGTTCTAGCAAAACCATGAGCATGGTTTCAAATATTGGCCTATTGCTGATATACATTGGCAATATTATTGGCTCTTGAGGTATCCATTACACAGTAAGATATTAACCCTATAATATCCAGCCGATATCGGTCCGATTTTGCCATATTGATAGTTGATATTGACAATATTGGTACTAAAACCATTGGCTGATACTGATACCGAGAATTTAAACCATGATTACGGTCATTGGAAGATGATTTGCAAGATTTTGATGAAGTTAAGGGAAAAACTTTGAGCAGTTACATCAAATTTGTTATTTTTGAACTGAAGAGCTATGTGTCGCAGAGACTATAAGCAGTAGGAATTAGAATGCGAAGATAATTATTTAAGAGTTAATGATTGTTACAAAGTTGTATAAATAGATCGTAAAGGAATGGCAACTTGATGTGGTGTTTTGTACATGGTGAATAAGCATTAGGGGTGTTGACTTTATTTGTTTACATGTCCGTAATCTGGATTATGTGTCGCTATGTTGAAGGCGACAAGGGATTCATTATGAAAAATGAGTAAGAATTTAATATGATCCACATAAATGCATAAGGATCACATTTTGACTCACTTTTTGCTTTCTTTCACAACCTTCCGCTTTTTACTCTTAGATTTATCTGCTAAGGAGGCACTAAGGACCAGTGGATGGCATGTTCTTTACATGTTCTAAATGTTGGTACCACTTCAGCCAACAAGTTAACCTGATGAATGGTGGGCTAACAATGGTCGTCCATGGCAACATCCAACCGTCCCTAAATATTGATAGGAAGATTTCATTTACAAAACCTTCAATGGTTGAAACAAGTTAGGTTTTCCATAGGGATTCCCATCCTCCTCTTAAAGAGGAAGGGAAAAAAATGTCATTAACTCAGTAGTAATTTCCTTGTTAAGGCTTTTCCCTCCCATGTGGGCATTTACCCTCCCACACTTGCTTTAATTCATGCAGGATAGTTCCTTTTTTTTTTGAAGCGTATTCAAAATCTGAGTGGAAGAACTTAACAAGTGTCAGAAAGCTCTCGCACCTGTAGATTCATCATATGTTAAAACACACGATTTTTCTGGTTCTTTTCTTACAGTAATTTGATATGAAAGAATCGAGGTTAGATCAGGTTATTCCATTTGGATGCGAAGTATGGAACTTAGTTTGGAATTTAGATATACACGAGCAACGGCAAGCATTATAACATAAGAACAATTACTTTGGGTAAGTCTGGTCATCACCAAAATCTCATTGAGTTTATGTAGTGAGGAGAGATGTTGCATACCTGAATGGAGGCACAATACTTCCTCTTTGGAGATTTGTTTTTCTAACCTCTTACCATTTACTTCCTTTCCCTATGTTTCTTGAATTTTAACTTTTATGTGAGGTGAGGATATTTGCTGGACTGTTGCAAGCACCTCGTGGAACATGAGAAGTTCAAGATTTGTTGTACTTTTCAGTTTGCTCTGTGACTGCATGAACTCATAATCAACTTTTCATAATTTGAGGAGAACGAGTGTGTGTGACTGAAGGATATCAAATCATTATGTGCTTATAGACCTTTTTGATGATAGAAAGCTTGCTGTGAGGTTTAATGTCAGATTTGGAACCTAAATTTATCTTGGAAGGTTTTTCAATCCTGACCTTCTTAGTGGACAAGTATTTTCAGGAAATCCAAAATTATTGTTGAACTGAAGGCTTTCAGGAGTGTCTTATGCTGTAAGATGAAAGCTATCTCTGTTTCTTTTTGTTTGGTGTAGGTTACTTTTTCTTTTTTCCTTTTTACTTTCAAAGGGTTAGAGAGAGTTTCACCAACTTGTAAAAAAACAGAACATTTCTCGTTGGTGCAGTGTGCTGAGTGATGGCGAAGAGGAAATATTTCCTTATATTTGGTAAAATACGATAGTAAGGTCCATTTGGCTTTTGTAGTTGTTTGGAATCATGTAATTGCAAATTCAAACTGTGTTGTCTGGTTCTTTGTAATTGTGAAGCAAAATGTCATTGAGAAGGCGATGGCACATGATATTATACCTACCATTTAAGAATACTGGCTTTATAATTCACACAATTTAAGAGTTATTCCAGAAAATTATAATTGGAAATCTAGCTGTAGTTGCAAATCTACCAATTACAGTAAACCATGTGTTCTATTTGCCTCAAACACGTATTTGGAATTCCTGGATTGAAGATTACAAGCAACCAAATGTACCATATATGGTGTGACTGGTGACATATTCTAATTTTACTTGCTTGCGGCAGTCGGCAGTCGGTTAAAACCGTTAAATAATTATACCTGGGCTAGAATTTTAAGTTGTCTGAGAATACCTGTGTTGCTATACCTATTGCTCTTCAGCTGAGTTTATCCATTTCTAATTTTATCCTCTACATCTTTTATCATTTTTTGTTGGCTCCTTTGATTTTTCCATCATAAAATTACACTGCAATAAATTTTATTTTCTGGTGCTTAGGAGGCAGAGGTGTTCGATTAACATATCTGATTTTTCTGAATATATATTATGTATGATTTCTTTTATCTATCTACCCTTTGACTTTGTGCAATTTTGTTTGTTAGATAACCTGTCACTATTTCCATTGGAGGAAAGGAACTCCATTTGGTGATGATCAGGGTGTCTATAACCGTCTAACTTGGTGGGAGCAGATGGACAATGGCAAGCAGCTTACTCGCAACAGAAAATTTTTGACTACTGTACCTGTGGTCCTGTGAGTATCTCTTTCATATTGTTGAACTGAAGCTTAGAAATGAGTCAATAATATATTTCACCTAGGCATAAGAAAAGCTTACGACTTTTGAGGATGGCAGATTTCATTTCATTTCTTTTCTTTATTTTTTTTTGTTCTGAGAGTATCTTATTGGTAAATCATATTAGATATCTTATTTTATGTTTTATCTGTATAATAATTATGCAATTGAAGTTAATTAGTTGTTTGATATAATTTGCTAGGAAAAGTGTGCAGCAATGCCATAAAAAGTAATCATTAATAAATATTAGTTTAAAGTATTGTCAATTGAGAGAGAGAAAATACATCATGATGTGATTTGAAGCCATAATCTCTCCTATCGAGTTTGTAGGTCCCAAAGTTTTAAAAAAAAAGTGCCAACCTGATGTCATTATTCTGTGAATTGATTCTGCATTCCTGAATCCCAACCTAAATAATGTTTGGCAAGCACGGGGACGTGCCATTAAACCTAGGAGGCCTAATGTGCATCGTAAGGCTGTCAGAAGTAACCATCTTGAATTGGTCATGGACAGAGAGAAATTGACTAGATTCAGGAAGGACTTTTCCATCTTGGTGCACAATTAATAAAGCAAGTGAGCTATAGTGAAACACAGCCCAAAATGAAGAAGAATATATTAGATGCAGTTTTTACTGACTTCAAGATGGAAATTCTTATGTGTTGTTTAGCATGCTTCTGAGAATCTGAGGGGGTGCAAAATTCTTATAGTAAAATCTCAATTTCCTTTCTGTCGCCTAGACTACTGTTATTCTAGGAAAAGTTTGTAGTTTATAATAAATCTTGATTTCTTCCCCAAGTGTGCAGAATTTCTATTCTGTTCTCTTTTTCCCCCTTCTTATCCTCAATTTTATGGGACTTTGAAGGGTTGGTCTACTGTTTAGCATAAGTCAACTGATTGAGCATCTACACATACTTCGGCAAGTCTCTTTGCACAAGAATTCTGCATCAACCCGTTCAAGGTTGATGCCTGGTTGGCAACCATTAATGAATGCTTCATCAATCCTTTACTCGTAACCTTCTGAATTTGACGCCCTTGTATATTAGTTGCCAATCCTTGCTAATGTACAGAATAGTGACATAGATAATGTTGTTGAAATTACATAATTTATCAGTTAATCATGATGTTGCCTTTGCTAATTTGCCAGGTACTTGATTGCCTCACACACTACAGACTACCAGCATCCTATGCTCTTCCTCAACACCCTTGCTGTTTTTGTGCTTGTGATTGCCAAGTTCCCTAACATGCACAAGGTCCGCATCTTTGGAATTAATTCCGGCCAATAAAGGTGTCACTGAGATGCTTCGCAGATTCCTTCTCCACAAACCTCTTCTCGTACATCGTATATGATTATTATTCTTCCGGTCAAGCTCAATTTGAAAGAAGTGGAAAGTTTGGTATTATAACAAGTAGACAGCTCTACTCTGTGGAAGTTGAAGTCTCCATCCATCGGTTTCTCACTGTGGGTGGGTTAATTGAATGTTGTTCATCAATTTTGATATCATTATGTTGTCATTTAACATTCCAATGGTTTGTGTTTGTCCTCGTGGTTTCTGGATATTTTCTTGATCAGGAAAACTTTGATGTTCTAGGACATAACTGTTGGCTATCAGGTGTGGACTGCTGCGCAAATAGCGTATTTATTAATTAAAAAAATTTATCAAGGTGTGAACTTTCCATACGCACTGTTTTGGTGTGTACTGCAGCTGCAATCTTTATCATGCTCATAATTATTGGAGACTGCTCGGCTCAGGCATTTTGGTAGGGGTTCGGTTCATGTGTGTGAGCCACACACATATACAATAAGAGGACCAATCACACGTTGACATGTGGATTGGAATTCTTATAATAAGTTATAATATGTAAATAACATATTATAAGAGGGTCAATACACACGTCAACGTGTGATTGGTTCTCTTATTGTACGTGTGTATGGCTCACACACATGACCGAACCCTTTTGGTAGGGGGCTTGTTTGGATTTGAAGTGTTTTAAACTCTAGTTTATTCCAAGGGTGGTTATAGATTTGCTGACTGTAGTTTATAAACTTTTAACTCTACTTTTCTAAAGAACAGCTTACTACTTTTATATTTCTTTGGCTACAGAATAGGGTTGTCTCAAACTCCATTGTTTGGTTTTTGGCGTTTTGGAGTTAAGAAATTTGGTTTTTTTTTTTTTTTTAAATTGCAGTTAAGCTTAATATTTGGAGCTAGCTAACTACAATTTTTTAAAATTATCAACAAAAGCCAAACAGATGATTTTTTTTAATCTTTTATTATTGTTTTTTGTGTACGTGACATTATTATGTGGTCTCTTAGTCTTATAATAACACCTGGTATTTAGCATCCTGTGTAGCACATATCATCCAATACCAAACCCCCTTAGCATCACCAAATACCCATTATGAATGTAAAATATTGGAGTTTATGTTTTTTTTAATAACATAAGCAGTAGCCGGATTTGAACTTGAGATTCCCCACAACCCGCTCCCAACCAGGCCCCACCGGTTATTGCAGTTTATGTTGCACAGCTAGTTTGATGACAACTAACAAAGAACATCTTTTATTTGTTGTAACGCAACGGTCAAATCTCTTTGCAGTGATCAAGAGGTATGAATCCCGCTTGCACCACAGTACGGTCTATATTTCAAAAAAAAAAAAAAATTATCTCCTTATCTTTGCTTCGCTACGACAAAAAGTAATCTTCATTTGCTGGGATCCATATTGTCTAAGATATATACACTGATTTTTAATAGGATGAACAGACTTAATGCAAAACAGTCAATCTAAACTAATTATCATCCAATGTCACTACTACTTGAAATGATTAGCATACAAATTTCTTCTTCACCTTTCTAAAAGGTTACGACAACCACAAAATGCTAATTTGAACAGAATTCACTGCGTCCAGATGAAAAAGAAATTAAAAAGAAAAATCATCAAAATTTGTATTTCAAGAGAAGAAACAAAAGAGTTTTCGGATATTAAGCTACAAGCTAGGCTTCAACAACATTGTACGATGTACATTCAAGTTGGAGTAAATGGGCCAAGTCAACTACTTTTAACTTCAGGTACAAAAAACTTTGTTCACTGACTTGTTGAGTCCCAGAAGATTGTATTGAGCCAGCCACACCTGATAAACTACTGGATCTACGCTGAGCTTTGCCACACACTTAGCTGCTTCTCGTTTGAGGTATGTGTGAGAATTATATAGACCAGTAACCCATAACGAACGACAAGTTCACGTATATTGGCAACTCTGGAACCTGATGGAGAAAACACATCTATGAGGTTCCCGGCTGGGTTTTTTTTTTTTTGCGTGTGTGTGTGTGTGTG